>CATNEM010000149.1:3832500-3961947 GCA_950096795.1 Macrostomum cliftonense
ATGGGGTAGAACACGGGTGTTTCAATGGGAAAGATCACGGGTGTTTCCATGGGGTAGAACACGGGTGTTTCTGTGGGGAGGGTCACTTGTGTTTCTATGGGAAAGATCACGGGTGTTTCTATGGGAGAGATCACGGGTGTTTCTATGGGAAGGATCACGGGTGTTTCCATGGGGTATATTACGGGTGTTTTCATGGGAAGGATCACGGCTGTTTCCATGGGGTATATCACGGCTGTTTCCATGGGGTATATCACGGGTGTTTTCATGGGGTATATCACGGGTGTTTCTATGGGAAGGGTCACTTGTGTTTCTATGGGAAGGATCACTGGTGTTTCTATGGGGTAGATCACTGGTGTTTCTATGGGGTAGATCACTGGTGTTTCTATGGGGTAGATCACTGGTGTTTCAATGGGAAAGATCACGGGTGTTTCCATGGGGTAGAACACGGGTGTTTCAATGGGAAAGATCACGGGTGTTTCCATGGGGTAGAACACGGGTGTTTCTGTGGGAAGGGTCACTTGTGTTTCTATGGGAAGGATCACGGGTGTTTCCATGGGGTATATCACGGGTGTTTTCATGGGAAGGATCACGGCTGTTTCCATGGGGTATATCACGGCTGTTTCCATGGGGTATATCACGGGTGTTTTCATGGGGTATATCACGGGTGTTTCTATGGGAAGGGTCACTTGTGTTTCTATGGGAAGGATCACTGGTGTTTCTATGGGGTAGATCACTGGTGTTTCTATGGGGTAGATCACTGGTGTTTCTATGGGGTAGATCACTGGTGTTTCTGTGGGGTAGATCACTTGTGTTTCTATGGGAAGGATCACGGGTGTTTCTATGGGAAGGATCACGGGTGTTTCTATGGGGTAGATCACTTGTGTTTCTATGGGAAGGATCACGGGTGTTTCTATGGGGTAGATCACTGGTGTTTCTATGGGGTAGATCACGGCTGTTTCCATGAGAAGGATCATGGGTGTCTCACATCAGTAGGTAACAGGTTTTAAATAAAAATTGTGTTCCAGGTTGCTGGGCAGATCATGCTCCGCCTGCCCAGTATCGGGGGCGCCTCCGGCTTGTTCCCCCTGCTAGCTGGCGTGTGCGGCCTGCTTCGCGAGCTCACTAGCAGCAGCAGCGGCGGCAGCGGCAGCAGCAGCAGCTCGGCCGCATCATCGTCCCGTCGACAAACTGTTCTGACCAGTCTGAAAACCGAGGCCTGTTTGAATTCGCGCACGTTAAATAAAGTTTACGACGTACTGGCCGCTCACAGTAGTCTGGTAACGCCGGACGAATTACAATTTGTTAAACAGCTCGGCGACGATCTCGACGCTCTGGCCGAGGATGCCGAGCTGACGAGCTGCTCGGAGGACGATCTCTGTCCGATATGCTACGCGCACAAGCTCAGCGTTGTGTTCAAACCGTGCGGCCATCGGTCTTGCGGCTCCTGCATCGCCTTGCAGTTGAGCAACAAGCGCGAGTGCTTCTTCTGCAAGGCGGCCGTTAAAAAGGTTGAAGATTTTTCCGGCAACGTTATAAAAATGTGATTGCACAGGTAACAGTCGCCAAGTACATTTTTAACGTTTATTTAATGCGCAGTAATTGCTTGGAAGCAGATTTTCTTTTTAAGTTTTGTGGTATGTCCATTTCTGTTGAGTCTTGCCGTCGGAGTTTTTAATCAAATTCGTATCGTTTGATTTTTGCCGCTGTCTGTCTTTTCTGTCTGTGTCTGTCTCTGTGTGTCTGTCTGTTCTTTTTGTCTGTCTTTCTGTCCTTACTGTCTGTGTCTATCCCTCTGTCTCTGTACTTTTTGTCTGTCTTTCTGTCTGTCTGTCCGTCTGCCTGTCTGTCTTTCTGTCTGTCTGTCCGTCTGCCTGTCTGTCTTTCTGTCTGTCTGTTTCTCAGTCAATCCGCAGACTGTCTACTTCAAGCATCCGCCTTTTGCCTGTCTTTTATCGTCTCTTTTGCCAAACCTTATATACTTAATAACTAACTCAAGCAGAATCTCTCTAACTTAATGGTGTTCTTGTTACGATTTGTAGAGTCTAATAGTAGCTTGCCGTGAATCAGAGATTATTCCCTTAAGTTTATGAAACTGAAATTAACTTTTTAGTGTCCATTGAGACTTAATAATTGTTTAATTTTTGATCAATTAATCATCAGAAATAATGAGTCCGTAAAAATTTTCTGTCATAAAAGATTTATTCTTGTTCATATCTGCTTTGTGGTCAATTTTTGAAAAAAATTCTGATTGCTTGTTTCTCACTTGATTCTAATGCTACTTCGACGTTATTCAGAACTTTCTGTAGTAACCTGTATAATTATTCGGCACTTGATATTGCGTACTACTATTAGTAGTTTGTGATTTTTTCTCATTTGATTGTATTAACTGAATAGACTTTTATAATCATCAAAAGGCTTTCTTCTTAAAAATTTTTGCGCCGAATTTTGCGCTATAGCCGACTGGATTCTTTATGCCGATATGTTGTGTAAATACACTATTTCAATAGTAGGCTGAATACTTCTGCAAATACTGGAAATTGGGACGCACTTAGACAACTTAAAATTTACCTGTTTTATTCCTCCTCTTTAATCTTTGATCTCTTTTGTTGTTTATTATCTGCGCTATTCAGAACGGACCCCTGCTATCTATTGTAGATCGTGAGCATAAATTTGATTTTTTTCTCCGCCTTTCAAATTGATCCTTGTGGATAAAAATACATGCGCTCTACTATCAGTAGTTATTCTAGTTTTATTCGCCTCAATCTTGTGCACAATTGTTATGGAATAAAAATGCATTTCTTATTTAAGTTGATTATTTTAGTTGCCTTGCTGTCTAGTCAGAGTCATGTCAGTCGCAATTTTTTTTCAAAGGGAATATATATAGGCACAATGTGAATATTGACAGCTCGGTAGTTTATCAAAGATTTTTTTATTGTATGAGCGATAAGTCGATGGCTAGCTAAAAAAGTTGTAGAGCTGAGGCTGAAGCTAATAGGCGGTCTACTTGACAATGACATCATCATTTTTAGCTAACGCACGACACAGTTCATCTTAACAAGTTTTGTCAAGACAAGACGTGCCAAGGACGATATACACAAAAACTGGATTGTGAGACCTTTTCACTGCCCAATGTGCCAAAAAAATTGACTTGCGAAAACACCGCTTGCTTTTGATTGGCTGCTATTTTTGGCTACTCCTCATGTTCAAATGAAATGTACATTTCTACCCATAGACAACCTGCAGAAATAACGCTTGTCTCGTATCGCTCGTAAAAGGTTAAACTGGCCCCATCAAGCCCTCTTAGCGCTAAGAGGGGTAACAAAAGCTGGGGGGACGGCTCGCGTTGGGCTTGATGTGTAGAAAAAGAACTCGTTTTTTTACTTTTAACCCGCAGCGAAGTGAAAAATTAAAAAAAAATTCAGCGCCCTAGGCATCAGTGTCAACCAAGAGTTTAAAAAAATTGCCAAGCAGTTGCGAATCAAAATGAACGAATGAACTGACACCAACTAAGGAAATAAAATTATAGACTAATTAAACGATTAACATTCATAGTCCATGGTAATTTGTAGTGACTTAGCGTCATTATGCAATGAAGTAAAAACGATTGTCTATATGATAATGTATAGTTGTCTATATGGTTTTGGAGTTTGACAATGATTAAATTTGTCAGGAGTGGCGAGGCTAAGACATACTACACAATCTACCATTACTTAATGCTAGCGTATAAGTTTATGTACAGTGGGGCGACTGACGAGTGCAGCCCATTCCTGAAATCTTGTGAAAATAATCTGCAGGAGGCTGTAGGCACCCTGACGCTTGTATTGATTATTCCACAGCCAGAGACAGGGCATTACAGTCCCCATTGCGCTGAAGCGCGTCCAGTCACTAAATACTGTACGTAGACAGACACACCCACACGCACAGTGCACAGCGGACATCCATAGCAGCCACTTACGCAACCCACTAGACACACCCACTTACACTCTGCTTTGGAAGGGGTTGCCCTCATGGGGTAAATTTCCAGAGCCGACCTGATTCGCCCAAAAAGCCCCAAATTGACCCCGCACCACGAGACCACGCTAGCAAAAATGAACATGCTTGAACAAGTGATCGAACTTGGGCCAGTGGCCGCATACCGCAGGCAGACGCACTAGCCAAGCCAAGCCACTCGCAACACTGTATACAGTAGTTAAGCACGCACTTGATGATAGCCTTGCGAGGGACCATCATAAGACCTAAAATTCATTACACCAAAGCACGCGCCATCACAATACCTGAAATTCATCATATTAACTAAAACTCACAACGCCGAAAACTCATAAGGCAAAATTTATCATCACATTACCAAAAATTCATAAGATGTAAAAGAAGCAACGCCGAAAACTCTGCAGGCATTTTGAGTTTTCGACCGTTTGAATTTTAGGTAGTGAATGCGCTTGCTGTTTTTACGGCGTTGTGACGTTTAGATTCTATGAATTTTAGATATTGTGATGGACGTTGTAATTCGAATTTGTGATTTTCATGTCTTGTGATTGCGTCCCGTCCTTGCATGGTCCTTCAGGCCGCGGCAGGTAATTATGTGGGAGCACCCCATTTGCCTGTAGGCAGTTTGCCGGCCGACGTTTGCCTGCCGGATGTTTGCCGACCGACTGTTGTCGGTTACCTTTTTCACTGCAGTTTGCACTCGGTACATTTTGATCTTTGCTTACGACCGTGTAAATATGCATGTTTATACATGTACATGTACAGCATTTATCTAGCTAGTACTGTAAGTGTATCCTCTAACCTGAAAAAGCAAAAATTAGGGTGATCGTTCTGGAAGTTAACTGCTTCATATCCGCAATTTGTGTGTATTTACGGGTGTTTTCACGAAAAATCTGGCCTTAACTTTCTTCTTTCACCTCACAGCGCCTGAATATCTCTATCATTTAGCGATTTAAAAAAACCATCAAAACTTAACATGGATCTGAATAGCAATAAGTAATGTGGCGGGTCCCCTTTATACCTTACAGGTATTTATTTTTTGGTACACAAATAATTGTAGCAGATTTATGTCTCAGAAATTAATTAATGGGTAAAATTTTTGCGGAATATGAGTATATTAATTTACTTAACAACTTATTGTGAAGTCATATAGCATTCGCATGCTATTCTCTCTGCATGATAATTGGTACATATATATTCGTGCAATCGAGATAACAGAAGAAAAGGAACCAACCCCCGCCTAGCTTGTCGGAATCCAGTACCGTAGAACCGCGAGAGCTGTGAAGGATACCGAGTGTTGCAAGAATTAGAGAGAGAATAGATTGCAGGTAGAGTAAGCGAAAGTGAGCAACATACAGTAATTTCTAAAAAATTAAGGGTCCCGTCCTTCTACTACACTTCGTCCATGAGAAATTTTTCTTTTACTAATACTACATCAGAAAAAAGTATTTATAAGTTGTCGGAAAAACTCCAGCAGGCAAACGTCGGCCGGCAAACATCCGGCAGGAAAAATTCGTAGACCCAATTATGTTCTTACATTACTCACAAGCGCTCATCTATTACTTGCCAGCCTAAACTTCCAGCACAAGAAATTTGATGCCCGATCTGCATTTGAATCCAACATTTACCAAATACTGGGATGCATAAATTTTGGTTCGTTTTTTGTCAGAAAAATTGAAATCCTTTCACGTCAGAATTATTCGAATATTTTTCCCATATATTAATTAGAGTTTATGGATGATGGATAAAGCTTAGGTATTTTATCACCCCCGAAGTAGCTCGGTCGAGAGAGAACAGCAGAAATACAGCAGCACAATCTCAATGTCAGCGAGAAGAAATGTCAAATCACTCAGATAAGCGTGCGATTCCTAGGTTTCATTCTGAAGGATAGCCTGATCCCAAGTTCAGCGACAGATTCATTCGGAACCCATCAGAATGGCTGGAGCCGTTGAATCGAGTACTAAGGAAAAGGAAGGAAGACTTAGTTTGGACAGCGGAGCAAGAAACAGCCCTTTCAACAGCCCTAGCCAACTACGACCCAGCAAAGCACATTTTACTAGAATGCGACTCTTTGCAGAAGGGGATCGGTGGAGTTCTGATTCAGGAAAATCGTCCTGTATTGTACGTTAGCAAGCTACTGGTCTGAAGCGGAGTGTAAGTATTCCAAGATCGAGCGGGAAGCGCTAGCTATTGTGTGGGCTGTGCAAAGGCGCCACAGGATCCTTTCAGGAAGGCGTTTCACTGTGATAACCGACCGGCGCGCATGCTTACTTTTGTATTTGGACCAGACGAAGGATTGTCGACAAGTTTTCAAGGTTGCAGCGTTGGGCCATTTTGCTTATGGCGTATGACTGCACAATTCAGTGTCAGAGGTCTGGCCCGATGAAATTGGATGCTGTCTTGTCTGCTGGGACCAGAATGCCAAAAAATTAGCATTGTTCACTGGGTGTCCAGTCAACTTACTGTAGAAGACGGACTGCTAATGCTTTAGAAATTGAATAATTCTCATGCCGTTAATGTGGCACGAATGAAAAACCGATCAGTTTACGCTCGTAAACCCAAGGCTGATCAATGCTATAGATTCGAGCAGCTTGCATAGCCAACGAGGCTACAATTCCATGAAGGCAGTATGTTTCTAAGAAATCGTTTAAACGGTTGTGATAGCGAGTTTCTCGGAATAATGTATTTTTTACTTTTCACTGCGATTTAACAAACACAGTGTATAGCTGTGACTTATAATATATCTTCCTTTGTGAATCTTAAGTACTTTATGTTATTACATATATTTGTTAATATTTTTATATTTTGTTTGCTGTTCAGTTATTAAAGTAGATCCATTCTATTTCAGTTCGCACTCTTGAAGTGGAAAATAACAAGCATTATTATCGTCCGATTCCGTGCGCTCGCTTCTCGCCTCTGATTGGCTGGCCCTTGGGGCGTTTTGCAAACCCTACCCCCTAAGTGCGTCTGTAAGACGAGTTATTTAATATCGCGCCATTTATGCCCTCCCTTGCGCTTTACCTGTT
The DNA here is from genome assembly GCA_950096795.1 of Macrostomum cliftonense. NCBI lineage: Eukaryota > Metazoa > Platyhelminthes > Macrostomidae > Macrostomum > Macrostomum cliftonense. Next base: position 3,839,511 of record CATNEM010000149.1, read on the forward strand.
TTTTTGTCTCTCGCCTTGTCTCGACTTGTCATGCGGCCCCTCGATTCAATAACAATATACAATACAATTATGCAATTCTAATACGATAAAATTCGTCACACGGTACCGTGTTTCAAAACAGAATCCGTCTGCCCAGTTTCACTAGCCTTAAACACAATGTCAATATGGATCATGTACTAAAAAATCGTTTTAATCGTATTGTCTTTTCAACCTTCAAAGAAAAAAATTATTAGAAAAAAGCTACTCATCGTATCATTGTAAGCAAGAGCAACTCAATAATACCACATGTACTATGTGCTACAAGTGATCCTTGATTGTAATTAAAGAGTTTAAAACATAAGCTGCAGGTGAGAATCAAAATTAAAAATAAATTGATGCTGACGTAGGGAAACGAAGATACTACAACTTTTATTTTTCAATGCAGGAATTAAAATACAAAGTTTAATTTGAGCAATGTCAACTGCGTACTAAAAATATTTTTTTCTTATCTTGATAATATTTTGCTGTTTTCAGCTAAGAAAAATCATTTTACGACGCAGAGCTATGCATATGCAAACTTCGGGAGATATGATAAGCAGGTGATTACCGTATCGGCACAGTCGAACAGCGGGGCACTTATCAGTGACTGCGCTGTCACAAAGTTGAAAATTTATGCCTTAAAAACTTCAAAACAAGACTGGATTGCAAAGTATAACTTGGGACATTTATTCCCAGGAACATGCCTAAGTGACTGCAGAATAACTCTGGGGTAACTAGTCTGAGACACATCAAATCACCGATAATGCGCGAGCACTACAGTTTCTACATGTACTCGCTGATGAGTGTGAGAAAGAGCCACGTGAAAATTGTTTTAGGCACAAAATCAGATAACAGTCTGCGCTGATTTGGGTTATAAATATTCAAAAAATTTGCTGCTCTCCTCGCATCAAAATACGAGCGTAAAATAACTGATATTTGTCCCACCAAATAGTTTCACAAAGATGAACCGCCTGGTTGTCACAACCATCGTGCTGGCGGCTCTGCTGGCCCCTGGAACCTGCCTGACCGATAGCCAGAAGGAGGAGCTGAATGACGGATTTAAAAAAGTGCACATGCTGCTGGACAAGTTAAATACGGACAACTTTGTCGTCCCAGGACTGCTGGATAGCCTGGGGACACTTCTGCCTGGCTGGGTGAAACCCATCGGCAAGATCATCTCTCTGTTAGGCAAAAAGGGCGGCGGTGGAGACAAGGCCAACGAGATCCTGGTCATGATTCAGCAACAGCTGGTGCAGATCAACACCAAGCTTGACCAGGTTTCTAGAAAGATCGAAGATCTGACGCGCCTCACGGACTGGTCCCGGGTGACGGTGCCGCTCGCACGGGCATTGCGGAACGCCAGCTGTGTATGAGTCAGATTAGGCCCACGGGCTACGATCTGCGATGCTCAGCACCTGCCTCCTTCTTTTTGGCAGACATGGCAAGGTGGTGATTTGCGCGCACTATTTCTGCCACTGGCAGCCGCAAAACGCCACCCCCGCTTTGCAAGTCAACCCAAGGGTTCTCGTCCCGCGAGCGTTAAGGCTGGCCCTAGGCCAACCAAACTGCTTGGGCTCTGGCGCCGGCACCACCCAGCCGGTATATAAATTTGGGTACAGGGTTTCATCCCTGGCTCGCTTACCCAGGCCTTGGGTACCCAGGTACCTCTCTGAGGAAGCTGGGGCCGGGTTCTACCCTAAAACCATGGCTAGCCCCCATGGCTAGCAGGGTACGTGGCCAGTCCACGGGCTTTGGCGAGGCTTAAACGCGCCCTCTAACATGCCCCAGTGTTTACCGCGCTGATGGGTTTTTGGCCAGGGAGTATTCTGGTCGCTAGCGGTTCCCCCTCTTGGTGTCGGGCCAGCCTTGAGGGTTTCTCCTCGGTCTACTGCCCGGTTTTTGGTGAATCGGCCGGGCGGGTACCTTGCCCTTCGGGGAAGACCACCTATTTTTACTCATGGCCTTCGAGCCGATTATGGATAAAAACCAAAATTCTAGGGACGGAGACCCTTCCAAACTCCAACCTCAGTCTGAGGGACCGGCCGGCTTAGCTGGCAGATCCCAACTGACTGAATCCTCTACCGTGGCGAAGGAAGGACCGGCCGGCTCTGCTGGCAGATCCAACCAACGCAGAAACCATCCGGAGGGTCCAAAGCGACCTGCCAGCTCCGCTGGTGGATCCAAGGGACCCATGGGCAATGAGCCAAAAGGACCGGCCAAAACTGGCAGATCCGACGAGGCTCAGAAAGCCCGGCTTGAGCGCAAACGCGCCAAACAACGCGCCAAAAAGCAGGCCAAAAAGGAAGCCGAGAGGGCTCAAGCGGCGGCGCCCGCCAAGGGTGCTGAAGCAAGCAGCTCCTCAAAGCAACCTGACGGGCAGGCTGGTGAAGGCCCCAGCAGTGCTGCGGCGGCGCCCTCTGGGGAGGCTGCCGTGGCGGCTGAGGCCCAAGCCACGGCGCAAACTATGGCCCAAGCTAGCGGGGAAGCCCCAACAGGGGCGACATTCGCAGCAAAAGCCAAGGGCAAGATCCCGGGAGTGATCGTTCAGTGTCGCGACCGGGACTGGTCCACAGATCAGCTTCAAGAGGTCTGGTGCGCCATTGACTCTCTCCTCATTGAGCTGACTGTCGAGGAGGGTATCTCCATCGGCATCGAGCGCATGGTCCTTCGAGGACCAACCATTTTCATTGCTCCGAGCAGTGAGGAAGACGCCCGGCAGCTGCTCCAACGGTTGCCGGCGATTTCCTTGGACGCTGATCTCGGCCGCCCCCTTTTCTCGCGGGAGGGTCAACGTCCAAAGACAACACCCTACTTGGTGTTCGTCCCTGCGAAGAGCACCGCAGCGGGACCGGATGTAATCCGGAAGGTCCTACTGCGCCTGAACCCCGAACTCCCTGCGAGCGGACTGATTTATCATCGGAAAGTTCGTAGGGGCGACGCGGGAAATACGGTTGTCCTCGGTCTGTCTGAGGCCTGGACAAAAAAGTACCCCAGCGACTCTCTTTTTCAGCTGGGTGCTTTGAAGCTCAGGCTTCGCCGAGGCAAAACTGCCAAAGGGAAGGCGAAGGCCAACCCTGGTGTCTCCAGCGGCGGGAAGGCACAGCCCAAAGCCAAAGGAAAGGCGCAAGCTGATCCCAAGGCTGCCACTGTGCCCGACCCAACTGGCGAGAGCTCTGCGACCGAGGAGGAGGTTTCGGCCAAACCCCAGGCGCAAGCCGATCCCAAGGCTGTCACTGAGCCCGACCCTACTACAGGCGAGAGCTCTGCGACTGAGGAAGAGGCTTCGGCCAAACCCCAGGAGCAGGAAAACTCTCCATCTGGAGAAGGAGTTGCGGAGGAGACCACGACTTCGGACTCCGAGCCCTCTTCGGCGACTCTGGTGGGGTCTGCAGACGACGATTCAGATGGAGATACCCTCTCCACCCTGACCTCGGAGTCTGTGGAGTCTGCCGGTGAAGCCGGGGAGGAGGAGGAGGCCATGGACGTGGATCGACTCCCCTCTCCCAGCCATCTCCCGTCGACCTGGGATGAGGACGATCTTTTACGATCCCCTTAAAGGTCACGGGAAAACAGCCAGTTTTTGCATTTAGTACAGTATGGATAAGCTCCGCAACGCCAAAGGAGCGACCTATTGTGTACAAATAAATTTACAGCATTGCGTATCAGCATCAGTTAATCTGATGAAGATTGCAGAACTGTATCAACCAGGTTTCATCCTGATCCAGGAGCCCTGGATTTACAATGGTATGTTAACCAATATCCCTTCTGGCTACTGTGATTTTTATGTGTGTGGCCCGGGGAACAGCCGCCCGCGTGCGGCCATCCTTGCTGCCAGCCATCTTCAGGCTTGGCTGAGGACTGATCTTTCGGATGGGGACCTCTGTGTCATCCAATCCAACTACCTATCTCCTCGCCAGTGCTTCATCGCCTCTATTTATATTCCTGGCAACGGAGACCCAGCTCCAGAGAGCTTACTGCGCCTTGCGCAATACTGCGAGAACCAGAATGCTGATCTCCTGGTGGGCGGAGACCTTAACGCCCACCATCAGCACTGGGGCAGTAAGGATACCAACACCAGAGGGGAAGAGCTTCTTGCTCTTATCTCCGGCACCAACCTTATGCTCTGCAACCGCGGAAGCACACCTACTTTTAACAATGGCAGATGGACGGAGGTTCTCGATGCCACCCTTACCTCTCCTAAACTTTTTGACAGGATTACGGAGTGGAGGGTCTGGACCGATGAGCCATCCTTCTCTGACCATCTCTTTATAGCCTTCAACATTACGGACACTAAGCGACCATCTCCAATAACTTGGAGACGCAACATCCGTAACACTGACTGGGCAGCCTTCACGGCTACCCTTGATTCTCACCTTCAGGAACTCATGGATAACGATCCGATTAAGAGTTGCGAGGGTGTCGATCACGCGGCTGAGACGCTTTCGGGCTGCATCACTGCGGCCTACGAAGCGTCCTGCCCCATTCGGGCCTACAAAGGCAAAACCTCAGCTCCGTGGTGGAACCCGGAACTGGGAAAACTCCGGCAAAAGGCCAAAAGTCTTCATCGCCGTGCCATGAAGTCGGGTAACCCTGACGACATGGATCTCTTCCGACAGGCCTCGCGACATTTCAAGTGTGAAATCCGTAGGGCCAAGGATAGTAAGTGGCGCCAATTCTGCGACGAGCTGGACAAAGACCGGCCCACCTCTAGGCTGGTCAAGGCCCTTACTATGGACAAAATGTCCAAACTAGCCATGATCAAAAAAGATGATGGCTCTCTCACCAACGAACCTCAGGAAGTGCTGCAGCAAATGCTGGGCAGCTTTTTTCCCGAGGTTCCCACAGCTGGCACGGAACCCAACCATTCGCTGGAAGGATCCAACCTGGCTGCGAGCTTTATTAATGAGGAACTGATTGCTAAGGCAGTCAAAACCTTCAAGCCTTTCAAATCCCCAGGGCCTGACGGTATCTACCCTGTCCTTTTGCGCGAGGCAGCCAAGATCCCCAGGTTTCTGAGAATCACCTGCAACATATTGCGGGCCACAATCCAGCTAGGGTACATTCCCAAAAGTTGGACTAACGCTCGTGTTGTCTTTATTCCCAAACCGGGAAAAGGCGACTATCAGAGCGTTAAGGCCTTCAGGCCCATCAGCTTAACCTCGTTTCTGTTAAAGCTGACTGAGAGGCTCGTACATTGGCGACTGCTGGCTTGCGAGCTAACAGCCATGCCTCTCAGTAACAATCAGCACGCCTTCCGCCCCGGAAGGTCCACTGACAGCGCACTCCATGCGATTGTTGAAAAGCTAGAGAAAGCCGTGCTGGGCAACGGCTATGCTCTCGGCTTATTCCTCGACATAGAGGGGGCCTTTGATAATGTTATTTTTGATGCATTTCAGAGTGCCCTTCGCGATCGCAATACCCACTCTACCATCATACGTTGGATCATGTATATGATCTCCAACCGTACGGTCACTGCCCACCTTCTTGGGCACACTGCCACTACCAGAGTTTGTAAAGGAGGCCCACAAGGCGGCGCCCTCACTCCAACTCTTTGGAACATGGTCATCGACGCTCTACTCAGGAGCCCTGGACCAGATCCCGTCTTCAAAGTCGGCTATGCGGACGACGTTACTGCTATCGTGGCAGGACCCTCGCCCAGCACTCTCAGGGATCTCATGCAAACCTTTCTTCGCAGAGCAGAAACCTGGGCCCGCAGCAATGGTCTTAAACTCTCTGAGCCAAAGACTGTCGCTATCATGTTTACCAGCAAAACCCGCTGGAACATTAAGCCTCTGCAGCTCTACGGCAGAGACGTTGCCTTCGCAAAGCAGACCCGGTGCCTCGGGGTAACTCTCGACCATAGGCTTAACTGGTCTAGCCATGTGAAGGCTAAAGCCAAACGCGCCTCTGCAATTCTAGCCCAGCTTCGCCGGGCGCTTGGCACCACCTGGGGACTGTCCCCAAAGCGTTTGTGGTGGATCTATACCTCTGTGGTTAGACCCGCCATTACCTACGCCTCCTTAGTCTGGGTAAGTGCTACCCAGATTAAAAGCCATGCAGATAGGCTCAACACAATCCAAGGACGAGCGTGTCGGCTGATCTGCAATGCTACCAGATCCACACCTTTTGCTGGTATGGGAGCATTTCTCGACCTGCCCCCCCTCGACCTTTTTATTAAAGGGGAGGCGGCTAGAGCAACCCGGCGGCTCCTTGACGCCGGTATAAACTTCCGCTATATGAGAGCACCAGCTAAGTGGAACCTGGTCCCACACAGCGATATGTGCCTCAACATCCTCAGTGAATGCGAAGCTTACCAAGTCCTCACGGACAGCATCGCTTCAACGCTCAACGTGAGACAACGCTACTCGGTAGCCATCGACTCGCGTGACTCCATTAGTGACAATTGGAACCCTGGAGAGATCCACTGTTATACTGACGGTTCCAAGCAGTCAGCTAACACCGGTTTCGGTGTCTGCATTATTCTCAATGGGCGGGTCATCGCCACCCACGCCCAGTACACTGGAACCAGCTCCAGTGTCTTTCAAAATGAAGTCCTAGCTATTAGCTCGTGCTCAGCAGAGCTTCTCGCCTCTGGCGTTGCTGGCAAGGACATCATTTTCCACTCTGACAGCCAAGCTGCACTGCACGCCATCTGCAGCTGCAGTGTCAGCTCAGCAACAGTCCTGGACTGTGTCAAGCACCTCAACATGTTGGGCTCATCCAACAAAATCACTCTTAAGTGGGTGCCGGGACACGAAGGTTTCCGGGGAAATGAGCTCGCTGATGCGCTTGCAAAAGCCGGCTCATCTGGATCCTGCATTGGGCCTGAGCCCCTCGTCCCGACCCCCTCCTGTGTCATCAACTCACGGATCAAAACGTGGGTCAAGACCCAGCACTACTCGCTCTGGGCGAACTGCATCACTTGCAGGCAATCTAGAGGTGCTGTTCCACAGCCCTCTCGCCAGCTCCGGAACCTCCTCCTCCGGCTTTCGCGGAGGGACATCCGGGCTGCCACTATGACCCTCTCAGGCCATGGTTGCTTCTCCAGGCACCAATACCTGCAGGGCAGCATTCCTAGCGCCACCTGCAGCTTCTGCAACTCGGGTGACGAGTCAGCTGAGCACTTCGTCAGCATCTGCCCCGCCTTCACGCGGGCCAGACTTAAATTCCTCGGGCCACACACTTCTATCTATGATGCGTGCAAACCCGAAAATTTTAACCAGCTCATGCGCTTCCTCCGGGCAACCCGCAGGGCTGAACTCCCAATTCCAGGGAGCAACATAGCTGCCGGCGACACCGAGGGACCCCCCTGGGCGACGCCAACCATTCGTCCATAACGGCGCGTCGGTCGTCCAGGGGTTAGCGGAATGGGCGGTTGCGCCTTCCCGCTGCGTCCCCTCTGGGACCTCCCTGCAGCTAAGTCAAGTTAAGTCAAGGCCAACGAGATCCTGGTCATGATTCAGCAACAGCTGGTGCAGATCAACACCAAGCTTGACCAGGTTTCTAGAAAGATCGAAGATCTGACGCGCCTCACGGACTGGTCCCGGGTGACGGTGCCGCTCATCCAGTACGAGAATAACATCATGGCGGTGAGGAATCGCTACGATGAGTTCATCCGCAATGCTCACACCAGCGTCAAGGAAATTTATTTGAGGATTTTCCTGAACAGCTACGAGCTGACCATGCAAGAGTCTCCCATCAAGTTATTCAACTCCTTCGTGAAGAACTCCTGGCTGTTCGAGCAGAACGTGGGCGCCGCCGCGCAGAGAATATCCAAGAATGACCGAGCCGGCCTGAGGAAGTTTCTGGTCGGGCTGCTGGGCCTCATCATGCGCGGGGTGGAGATGGAGCTGAGCTACAAGCAGCACAGACTGGGAGAGGCTGAGAAGGATGTCGCGATGAGCACGTGGGAGAGGTACATGACGGAGTATGCGGACAAGATGAAGGAAGCCGATAATCGAGTTAGGGACGCGTTTGCCTCGCAGCAGGTTGACGACGTCAAGGAGCTGGCGAAGCAGAGCGGTGGTTTGAGTCAGCGCGATTTCGCCATCAAAGTTTACGATGCACTTTCTAAGAAGTATTACTGGAGAGACTGGATTGTCGGGGTCATCAGTATCGTTAGGCTGCCCATTTATCGTTGCGAATTGATTTTATCAGGCTGTCCTAATCATTTTGTCGAGTTGCGTGACGTTGGCTCAAACAACATAGTGTTTGGCAGTGTCGACTCCTCCCAGAGCCGCTTCACAAAAGCCTTCGGAGACTCTGCGCTGGCTAAGGTTAATCCTTTTTCTCGTGGATCGGTCGAAGAAGTTAAAACAGCCGTTGGTGGCTGCGGCATAGCCAAGATTTGGGGAATAAGGACTCTAAGCATCAGAAACTCAAACTGTGATATTTACTCGCCATTAATCGCTAAGGAAAATAGAGTATCCTCTCGTCTGTATTTAGGTGCTAAGCATAGCTGGCTTACAGGTAGAAGGAGCGGTATGTTTGTTTTTGGTTGAAGCCAATTTTGCTTCAATTTTTCTTGTTGATTGATCAACAATTAGAGGACCATCTATAAAAATAAATTAACTAGAAATTGGCAGGGAAATTCCCTGTACGCATTGGTTCTATGGTAGTGATGTCCAGTTAAAGTAATAAGTTTACTTTGATATTGTCTTATTTTGAACATGTGCGCTAAATTGAAGGGAAAATGGGACTGTACGAGCGTATGCATCTTTACAGCAGCCAATTACGAGGTAAATAGAAGAAAATAGCTCATTATGAATGTTGCGATTGATAATTAAATCGTATAGGACTATAGGTGATAGCAATCCTAGCACTCCATTTACCAAGCAACTATTTGACAGTCTCGACCTAATAGACCTTCGACTTACTTTGACTTAGCTGCAGGGAGGTCCCGGAGGGGACGCAGCAGGAAGGCGCAGCCGCCCATTCGCAACCCCTGGACGACCGACGCGCCGTTATGGACGAATGGTTGGCGTCGCCCAGGGGGGTCCCTCGGTGTCGCCGGCAGCTATGTTGCTCCCTGGAATTGGGAGTTCAGCCCTGCGTGTTGCCCGGAGGAAACGCATGAGCTGGTTGAAATTTTCGGGTTTGCACGCATCATAAATAGAAGTGTGTGGCCCGAGGAATTTAAGTCTGGCCCGGGTGAGGGCACGGCAGATGCTGACGAAATGTTCAGCCGACTCGTCCCTGGAGAAGCATACATGGCCTAAAATCGAGGGTCACAGTGGCAGCTCGGATGTCCCTTCGTGATAGCCGAAGGCGAAGGTTCCGGAGCTGGGCAAAAGGGGTGGTGGGACATTGGACAGCACCTTTGGATTGCCTGGATGTGATGCAGTTCGTCCAGAGCGAACAGTGCTGGGTCCTAACCCACGTTTTGAGCCGTTAGTTGACGTCGCAGAAGGGGTCAGGACGACCGTCGAGTCCCGGCACCCATTTAAGGGTGTTTTTTTTGGATGAGCCCAACATGTTGAGATGCTTGACAAAGTCCAGGACTGTTGCTGAGCTGACACTGCAGCTGCAGATGGCGTGCAGTGCAGCTTGGCTGTCAGAGAGGAAAAATGATGTCCCTACCACCAAGGCCAGAGGCGAGAAGCTCTGCCGAGAATAAGCTGATAGCAAGGACTTCATTTTGAAAGATAATAGAGTTCGCTTTAGTACACTGGGCATGGGTGGCAATCACCTGCCCATTGAGAAGGATGCAGACACCAAAGCCGATGTTTGGTGACTACGTGGAACCGTCATTAAAGAAGTGGATTTCTCCAGGGTTCCAATTGTCACTAATAGAGTCATGCGAGTCTATTGTTACCGACAAACGCTGTCTCACGTACCATATTAAATGCTCCCATACCAGCAAAAGGTGTGGATCTGGTGGCATTGCAGATAAGTCTAATCGCACGTCCTTGGATTGTGTTGAGCCTATCTGCATGGCTTTTAATCTGGGTATCACTAACCCAGACTAAGGAGGCGTAGGTAATAGCAGGTCTAACCACAGAGGTATAGATCCACCACAAACGCTTTGGTGATAGTTCCAGGTGGTGCCAAGCGCCCGAAGAAGCTGCATGGTCAAGAATCGCTGAGGCGCGTTTGTCTTTAGTCTTCACATGGCTAGACCAGTTTAGCCTATGATCGAGGGTTACCCCGAGGCATCGGGCCTGTATTGCGAAGGCAGTGTCTCTGCCGTGAAGCAGCAGAGTTTTGGTGGAAAACGTAATGCGAGAGCTTAAGACGATTGCTGCTAGCCCAGGTTTCTTCTTTGTGAAGAACGACTTGCCTGAGATCCCTGAGCGTGCTGGGCGAGAGTCCTGCCACGATTGCAGTAATGTCGTCCGCATAGCCGACTTTGAAGACAGGATAAAGAGAATATAATACATCAGACAGAGTCTTCGTCCGAGGACCCCGCAAGAGTCGCAGAAGAGAGTTTGGCGTCCGATCGTGTGGCCTCCGCCACAGCTCCTTCTCCAGAAGGAGTGAGAGTGCGCGCTAATCACCACCTTTCTGGGCCTGCCAAAAAAGGGAGGCAGGTGCTGAGCATCGCAGATCGTAGCCTGCAGGCCTAAGCTGACTCAGCTACACAGCTGGCGTTCCGAAATGCCAGTGCGAGCTCGGTAGATAACACAGTAAATAACACTGGTGTTTCACATCGGTAGATAACAACAACAACAACAAATCACGCTGTCAGATGGAAAAAAGCAGCGTCACAGGTCGCGCCTCAGGGCCTGGGCGCGAATGAAGGCCGCGCCGCCGACAGAGTCGGGGCAGGAGGCAAGCAGGCAATCGACGAAACGCCGAGTTCACGCTTGTCCTCGCCGGTAGGGCGCCTGCAGCGTAAGCAGCAGCACCTCCTGCACCGGCTCGGGGCCGTACGACTCAGCGCGGATGACGTGGCCTGCCAGCGGGAGTCGCCGACGGCGCAAAGGTTCGCTTGGACGGTCCAGGCCGGCGCGGCGATAGAGTGCCGCGTTGGAGACCCGCTCGTAGCTGATCTTGAAGGCGGCGCGCAGCAGGCCAGCGTGCGCCGCGTCGACTTGTTGCTCGAGCGAGTCCGTCAGCGTCCAGGTCTCCGCGTTGTACAGCAAGACGGTCTCGATCACCGCCCGAAACAGCGCCGCCCTCTGACGATCTGGAAGGGCCTCGGACTGCAGGACCGACCTTATCGAACGGAAGGCAGCCCAGGCAAGTCCTCGGCGACGCCGCAGGTCTTCGCGGACGTCAGCGACCAGACCGCCGAGGTAGATGAACTGCTGACAGCGCGGAAGTTCTGTCGCCTGGCCGTCAGCGCCTCGGCAGGAAATTGCAACCTCGATGTTGCTCGGCACGCAGAGCACGACGGTCTTCTGCGCGTTGACCACCAGGCCGACACTCGCTGCAACGGCAACCAGCCTGTCCAGCTTCCGTTGGGCGCCCTCGACGGTCGAGGACAGCAGGGCGAGATCGTCGGCGTAGCCAAGCACGCTGAGCCGCCTCTCCGGTTGACGTCGACCCACGCGTCGCCGCAGCAGAAAGCCGTCGTCGTTGGTAGGCAGAGCAGTCCGTAGCACCCAATCAAGCACCAGAATAAACAGGAACGGCGCCAGCGTATCTCCCTGGAGCACCCCGGAGGAAGTCTCAAAGAAGTCCGACAGGCCGTCCGGTGTCGAAACTGCAGCAGTCGTCTCGCGGTACATCGCCATGACCGCGGCGATCAGCTGCTCTGGCACGTTGTACGCCCGAAGCACCTTGGGGAGCGCGGCCCTGACGACTGAGTCGAAGGCCTTCTTGAAATCAACAAAGATAACAATCAGGATCGACTGGCGTGTCCGCGCCTCCTCGATGACTCGCCGAAGAGCTAGGATCTGCATCACTGTGCCGCGGTGGGGCCGAAACCCGTTCTGCTCCGGTCGCAGGTAGGGATCGAGCACGGGCTGCAACCGCGATAACAGTATCCGGTTAAACAGCTTCGCAGCGCAGGACTGAAGGCAGATGCCTCGATGCTCCTCAAGCTTGGTGGTGCCGGGCTTCTTCGAAATAGCGACGATTTGGGCTGTGTTACATCGTGTGAAACATGTGATGTGAAACACACATGCTTCACATCGGTAGATAACACACATGCTTCACATCGGTAGATAACACACTTGCTTCACATCCCTAGATAACACACGTGCTTCACATCGGTAGATAACACACGTGCTTCACATCGGTAGATAACACACTTGCTTCGCATCCCTAGATAACACACGTGCTTCACATCGGTAGATAACACACGTGCTTCACATCGGTAGATAACACACGTGCTTCACATCGGTAGATAACACACTTGTTTCATATCGGTAGATAACACACGTGTTTCATATCGGTAGATAACACACGTGCTTCACATCGGTAGATAACACACGTGTTTCACATCGGTAGATAACACACGTGTTTCATATCGGTAGATAACACACGTGTTTCATATCGGTAGATAACACACGTGCTTCACATCGGTAGATAACACACGTGTTTCATATCGGTAGATAACACACGTGTTTCATATCGGTAGATAACACACGTGTTTCATATCGGTAGATAACACACGTGCTTCACATCGGTAAATAACACACGTGTTTCATATCGGTAGATAACACACGTGTTTCACATCGGTAGATAACACACGTGCTTCACATCGGTAGATAACACACGTGTTTCATATCGGTAGATAACACACGTGTTTCACATCGGTAGATAACACACGTGTTTCATATCGGTAGATAACACACGTGCTTCACAGCGGTAGATAACACACGTGTTTCATATCGGTAGATAACACACGTGTTTCACATCGGTAGATAACACACGTGTTTCATATCGGTAGATAACACACGTGTTTCATATCGGTAGATAACACACGTGTTTCACATCGGTAGATAACACACGTGTTTTATATAGGTAGATAACACACGTGTTTCACATCGGTAGATAACACACGTGTTTCACATCGGTAGATAACACACGTGTTTTATATAGGTAGATAACACACGTGTTTCACATCGGTAGATAACACACGTGCTTCACACCGGTAGATAACACACGTGCTTCACACCGGTAGATAACACACGTGTTTCACATCGGTAGATAACACACGTGCTTCACACCGGTAGATAACACACGTGTTTCACACCGGTAGATAACACACGTGCTTCACACCGGTAGATAACACACGTGTTTCACATCGGTAGATAACACACGTGCTTCACACCGGTAGATAACACACGTGCTTCACACCGGTAGATAACACACGTGCTTCACACCGGTAGATAACACACGTGTTTCACATCGGTAGATAACACACGTGCTTCACACCGGTAGATAACACACGTGCTTCACATCGGTAGATAACACACGTGTTTCATATCGGTAGATAACACACGTGCTTCACATCGGTAGATAACACACGTGTTTCATATCGGTAGATAACACACGTGTTTCATATCGGTAAATAACACACGTGCTTCACATCGGTAGATAACACACGTGTTTCATATCGGTAGATAACACACGTGCTTCACATCGGTAGATAACACACGTGTTTCATATCGGTAGATAACACACGTGCTTCACATCGGTAGATAACACACGTGCTTCACATCGGTAGATAACACACGTGCTTCACATCGGTAGATAACACACGTGTTTCATATCGGTAGATAACACACGTGCTTCACATCGGTAGATAACACACGTGTTTCACATCGGTAGATAACACACGTGCTTCACACCGGTAGATAACACACGTGCTTCACATCGGTAGATAACACACGTGTTTCATATCGGTAGATAACACACGTGCTTCACATCGGTAGATAACACACGTGTTTCATATCGGTAGATAACACACGTGTTTCATATCGGTAGATAACACACGTGCTTCACATCGGTAGATAACACACGTGTTTCATATCGGTAGATAACACACGTGCTTCACATCGGTAGATAACACACGTGTTTCATATCGGTAGATAACACACGTGCTTCACATCGGTAGATAACACACGTGCTTCACATCGGTAGATAACACACGTGCTTCACATCGGTAGATAACACACGTGCTTCACATCGGTAGATAACACACGTGCTTCACATAGGTAGATAACACACGTGCTTCACATCGGTAGATAACACACGTGCTTCACATCGGTAGATAACACACGTGTTTCATATCGGTAGATAACACACGTGCTTCACATCGGTAGATAACACACGTGTTTCATATCGGTAGATAACACACGTGCTTCACACCGGTAGATAACACACGTGCTTCACACCGGTAGATAACACACGTGCTTCACACCGGTAGATAACACACGTGTTTCATATCGGTAGATAACACACGTGTTTCACATCGGTAGATAACACACGTGTTTTATATAGGTAGATAACACACGTGTTTCACATCGGTAGATAACACACGTGTTTCACATCGGTAGATAACACACGTGTTTTATATAGGTAGATAACACACGTGTTTCACATCGGTAGATAACACACGTGCTTCACACCGGTAGATAACACACGTGCTTCACACCGGTAGATAACACACGTGTTTCACATCGGTAGATAACACACGTGCTTCACACCGGTAGATAACACACGTGTTTCACACCGGTAGATAACACACGTGCTTCACACCGGTAGATAACACACGTGTTTCACATCGGTAGATAACACACGTGCTTCACACCGGTAGATAACACACGTGCTTCACACCGGTAGATAACACACGTGCTTCACACCGGTAGATAACACACGTGTTTCACATCGGTAGATAACACACGTGCTTCACACCGGTAGATAACACACGTGCTTCACATCGGTAGATAACACACGTGTTTCATATCGGTAGATAACACACGTGCTTCACATCGGTAGATAACACACGTGTTTCATATCGGTAGATAACACACGTGTTTCATATCGGTAAATAACACACGTGCTTCACATCGGTAGATAACACACGTGTTTCATATCGGTAGATAACACACGTGCTTCACATCGGTAGATAACACACGTGTTTCATATCGGTAGATAACACACGTGCTTCACATCGGTAGATAACACACGTGCTTCACATCGGTAGATAACACACGTGCTTCACATCGGTAGATAACACACGTGTTTCATATCGGTAGATAACACACGTGCTTCACATCGGTAGATAACACACGTGTTTCACATCGGTAGATAACACACGTGCTTCACACCGGTAGATAACACACGTGCTTCACATCGGTAGATAACACACGTGTTTCATATCGGTAGATAACACACGTGCTTCACATCGGTAGATAACACACGTGTTTCATATCGGTAGATAACACACGTGTTTCATATCGGTAGATAACACACGTGCTTCACATCGGTAGATAACACACGTGTTTCATATCGGTAGATAACACACGTGCTTCACATCGGTAGATAACACACGTGTTTCATATCGGTAGATAACACACGTGCTTCACATCGGTAGATAACACACGTGCTTCACATCGGTAGATAACACACGTGCTTCACATCGGTAGATAACACACGTGCTTCACATCGGTAGATAACACACGTGCTTCACATAGGTAGATAACACACGTGCTTCACATCGGTAGATAACACACGTGCTTCACATCGGTAGATAACACACGTGTTTCATATCGGTAGATAACACACGTGCTTCACATCGGTAGATAACACACGTGTTTCATATCGGTAGATAACACACGTGCTTCACACCGGTAGATAACACACGTGCTTCACACCGGTAGATAACACACGTGCTTCACACCGGTAGATAACACACGTGCTTCACATCGGTAGATAACACACGTGCCTCACACCGGTAGATAACACACGTGTTTCATATCGGTAGATAACACACGTGCTTCATATCGGTAGATAACACACGTGTTTCATATCGGTAGATAACACACGTGTTTCATATCGGTAGATAACACACTTGTTTCATATCGGTAGATAACACACGTGCTTCACACCGGTAAATAACACACGTGCTTCACACCGGTAGATAGCACACGTGCTTCACACCGGTAGATAACACACGTGCTTCACATCGGTAGATAACACACGTGCTTCACACCGGTAGATAACACACGTGTTTCATATCGGTAGATAACACACGTGCTTCACACCGGTAGATAACACACGTGCTTCACATCGGTAGATAACACACGTGTTTCATATCGGTAGATAACACACGTGCTTCACATCGGTAGATAACACACGTGTTTCATATCGGTAGATAACACACGTGCTTCACATCGGTAGATAACACACGTGTTTCATATCGGTAGATAACACACGTGCTTCACATCGGTGGATAACACACGTGCTTCACATCGGTAGATAACACACGTGCTTCACATCGGTAGATAACACACGTGTTTCATATCGGTAGATAACACACGTGCTTCACATCGGTAGATAACACACGTGTTTCACATCGGTAGATAACACACGTGTTTCATATCGGTAGATAACACACGTGCTTCACATCGGTAGATAACACACGTGTTTCATATCGGTAGATAACACACGTGCTTCACATCGGTAGATAACACACGTGTTTCATATCGGTAGATAACACACGTGTTTCATATCGGTAGATAACACACGTGCTTCACATCGGTAGATAACACACGTGTTTCATATCGGTAGATAACACACGTGCTTCACATCGGTAGATAACACACGTGTTTCATATCGGTAGATAACACACGTGCTTCACATCGGTAGATAACACACGTGCTTCACATCGGTAGATAACACACGTGCTTCACATCGGTAGATAACACACGTGCTTCACATCGGTAGATAACACACGTGCTTCACACCGGTAGATAACACACGTGCTTCACATCGGTAGATAACACACGTGCTTCACATCGGTAGATAACACACGTGTTTCATATCGGTAGATAACACACGTGTTTCATATCGGTAGATAACACACGTGTTTCACATTGGTAGATAACACACGTGCTTCACATCGGTAGATAACACACGTGTTTCATATCGGTAGATAACACACGTGCTTCACATCGGTAGATAACACACGTGCTTCACATCGGTAGATAACACACGTGCTTCATATCGGTAGATAACACACGTGTTTCATATCGGTAGATAACACACGTGTTTCATATCGGTAGATAACACACGTGTTTCACATCGGTAGATAACACACGTGCTTCACATCGGTAGATAACACACGTGTTTCATATCGGTAGATAACACACGTGTTTCACATCGGTAGATAACACACGTGCTTCACATCGGTAGATAACACACGTGTTTCATATCGGTAGATAACACACGTGCTTCACATCGGTAGATAACACACGTGCTTCACATCGGTAGATAACACACGTGCTTCACATCGGTAGATAACACACGTGCTTCACATCGGTAGATAACACACGTGCTTCACACCGGTAGATAACACACGTGCTTCACATCGGTAGATAACACACGTGTTTCATATCGGTAGATAACACACGTGTTTCATATCGGTAGATAACACACGTGCTTCACATCGGTAGATAACACACGTGTTTCATATCGGTAGATAACACACGTGCTTCACATCGGTAGATAACACACGTGTTTCATATCGGTAGATAACACACGTGCTTCACATCGGTAGATAACACACGTGCTTCACATCGGTAGATAACACACGTGCTTCACATCGGTAGATAACACACGTGCTTCACATCGGTAGATAACACACGTGCTTCACATAGGTAGATAACACACGTGCTTCACATCGGTAGATAACACACGTGCTTCACACCGGTAGATAACACACGTGCTTCACACCGGTAGATAACACACGTGTTTCACATCGGTAGATAACACACGTGCTTCACACCGGTAGATAACACACGTGTTTCACACCGGTAGATAACACACGTGCTTCACACCGGTAGATAACACACGTGTTTCACATCGGTAGATAACACACGTGCTTCACACCGGTAGATAACACACGTGTTTCACATCGGTAGATAACACACGTGCTTCACATCGGTAGATAACACACGTGTTTCATATCGGTAGATAACACACGTGTTTCACATCGGTAGATAACACACGTGTTTCATATCGGTAGATAACACACGTGCTTCACAGCGGTAGATAACACACGTGTTTCATATCGGTAGATAACACACGTGTTTCACATCGGTAGATAACACACGTGTTTCATATCGGTAGATAACACACGTGTTTCATATCGGTAGATAACACACGTGTTTCACATCGGTAGATAACACACGTGTTTTATATAGGTAGATAACACACGTGTTTCACATCGGTAGATAACACACGTGTTTCACATCGGTAGATAACACACGTGTTTTATATAGGTAGATAACACACGTGCTTCACATCGGTAGATAACACACGTGCTTCATATCGGTAGATAACACACGTGTTTCATATCGGTAGATAACACACGTGTTTCATATCGGTAGATAACACACGTGTTTCACATCGGTAGATAACACACGTGCTTCACATCGGTAGATAACACACGTGTTTCATATCGGTAGATAACACACGTGTTTCACATCGGTAGATAACACACGTGCTTCACATCGGTAGATAACACACGTGTTTCATATCGGTAGATAACACACGTGCTTCACATCGGTAGATAACACACGTGCTTCACATCGGTAGATAACACACGTGCTTCACATCGGTAGATAACACACGTGCTTCACATCGGTAGATAACACACGTGCTTCACACCGGTAGATAACACACGTGCTTCACATCGGTAGATAACACACGTGTTTCATATCGGTAGATAACACACGTGTTTCATATCGGTAGATAACACACGTGCTTCACATCGGTAGATAACACACGTGTTTCATATCGGTAGATAACACACGTGCTTCACATCGGTAGATAACACACGTGTTTCATATCGGTAGATAACACACGTGCTTCACATCGGTAGATAACACACGTGCTTCACATCGGTAGATAACACACGTGCTTCACATCGGTAGATAACACACGTGCTTCACATCGGTAGATAACACACGTGCTTCACATAGGTAGATAACACACGTGCTTCACATCGGTAGATAACACACGTGCTTCACACCGGTAGATAACACACGTGCTTCACACCGGTAGATAACACACGTGTTTCACATCGGTAGATAACACACGTGCTTCACACCGGTAGATAACACACGTGTTTCACACCGGTAGATAACACACGTGCTTCACACCGGTAGATAACACACGTGTTTCACATCGGTAGATAACACACGTGCTTCACACCGGTAGATAACACACGTGTTTCACATCGGTAGATAACACACGTGCTTCACATCGGTAGATAACACACGTGCTTCATATCGGTAGATAACACACGTGTTTCACATCGGTAGATAACACACGTGTTTCATATCGGTAGATAACACACGTGCTTCACAGCGGTAGATAACACACGTGTTTCATATCGGTAGATAACACACGTGTTTCACATCGGTAGATAACACACGTGTTTCATATCGGTAGATAACACACGTGTTTCATATCGGTAGATAACACACGTGTTTCACATCGGTAGATAACACACGTGTTTTATATAGGTAGATAACACACGTGTTTCACATCGGTAGATAACACACGTGTTTCACATCGGTAGATAACACACGTGTTTTATATAGGTAGATAAAACACGTGTTTCACATCGGTAGATAACACACGTGCTTCACACCGGTAGATAACACACGTGCTTCACACCGGTAGATAACACACGTGTTTCACATCGGTAGATAACACACGTGCTTCACACCGGTAGATAACACACGTGTTTCACACCGGTAGATAACACACGTGCTTCACACCGGTAGATAACACACGTGTTTCACATCGGTAGATAACACACGTGCTTCACACCGGTAGATAACACACGTGCTTCACACCGGTAGATAACACACGTGCTTCACACCGGTAGATAACACACGTGTTTCACATCGGTAGATAACACACGTGCTTCACACCGGTAGATAACACACGTGCTTCACATCGGTAGATAACACACGTGTTTCATATCGGTAGATAACACACGTGTTTCATATCGGTAAATAACACACGTGCTTCACATCGGTAGATAACACACGTGTTTCATATCGGTAGATAACACACGTGCTTCACATCGGTAGATAACACACGTGTTTCATATCGGTAGATAACACACGTGCTTCACATCGGTAGATAACACACGTGCTTCACATCGGTAGATAACACACGTGCTTCACATCGGTAGATAACACACGTGTTTCATATCGGTAGATAACACACGTGCTTCACATCGGTAGATAACACACGTGTTTCACATCGGTAGATAACACACGTGCTTCACACCGGTAGATAACACACGTGCTTCACATCGGTAGATAACACACGTGTTTCATATCGGTAGATAACACACGTGCTTCACATCGGTAGATAACACACGTGTTTCATATCGGTAGATAACACACGTGTTTCATATCGGTAGATAACACACGTGCTTCACATCGGTAGATAACACACGTGTTTCATATCGGTAGATAACACACGTGTTTCACATCGGTAGATAACACACGTGTTTCATATCGGTAGATAACACACGTGCTTCACATCGGTAGATAACACACGTGCTTCACATCGGTAGATAACACACGTGCTTCACATCGGTAGATAACACACGTGCTTCACATCGGTAGATAACACACGTGCTTCACATAGGTAGATAACACACGTGCTTCACATCGGTAGATAACACACGTGCTTCACATCGGTAGATAACACACGTGTTTCATATCGGTAGATAACACACGTGCTTCACATCGGTAGATAACACACGTGTTTCATATCGGTAGATAACACACGTGCTTCACACCGGTAGATAACACACGTGCTTCACACCGGTAGATAACACACGTGCTTCACACCGGTAGATAACACACGTGCTTCACATCGGTAGATAACACACGTGCTTCACATCGGTAGATAACACACGTGCTTCACATCGGTAGATAACACACGTGCTTCACATCGGTAGATAACACACGTGCTTCACATCGGTAGATAACACACGTGCTTCACATCGGTAGATAACACACGTGCTTCACACCGGTAGATAACACACGTGCTTCACATCGGTAGATAACACACGTGTTTCATATCGGTAGATAACACACGTGTTTCATATCGGTAGATAACACACGTGCTTCACATCGGTAGATAACACACGTGTTTCATATCGGTAGATAACACACGTGCTTCACATCGGTAGATAACACACGTGTTTCATATCGGTAGATAACACACGTGCTTCACATCGGTAGATAACACACGTGCTTCACATCGGTAGATAACACACGTGCTTCACATCGGTAGATAACACACGTGCTTCACATCGGTAGATAACACACGTGCTTCACATAGGTAGATAACACACGTGCTTCACATCGGTAGATAACACACGTGCTTCACACCGGTAGATAACACACGTGCTTCACACCGGTAGATAACACACGTGTTTCACATCGGTAGATAACACACGTGCTTCACACCGGTAGATAACACACGTGTTTCACACCGGTAGATAACACACGTGCTTCACACCGGTAGATAACACACGTGTTTCACATCGGTAGATAACACACGTGCTTCACACCGGTAGATAACACACGTGTTTCACATCGGTAGATAACACACGTGCTTCACATCGGTAGATAACACACGTGCTTCACATCGGTAGATAACACACGTGCTTCACACCGGTAGATAACACACGTGCTTCACATCGGTAGATAACACACGTGCTTCACATCGGTAGATAACACACGTGTTTCATATCGGTAGATAACACACGTGTTTCATATCGGTAGATAACACACGTGTTTCATATCGGTAGATAACACACGTGTTTCATATCGGTAGATAACACACGTGTTTCACATCGGTAGATAACACACGTGTTTTATATAGGTAGATAACACACGTGTTTCACATCGGTAGATAACACACGTGTTTCACATCGGTAGATAACACACGTGTTTTATATAGGTAGATAACACACGTGTTTCACATCGGTAGATAACACACGTGCTTCACACCGGTAGATAACACACGTGCTTCACACCGGTAGATAACACACGTGTTTCACATCGGTAGATAACACACGTGCTTCACACCGGTAGATAACACACGTGTTTCACACCGGTAGATAACACACGTGCTTCACACCGGTAGATAACACACGTGTTTCACATCGGTAGATAACACACGTGCTTCACACCGGTAGATAACACACGTGCTTCACACCGGTAGATAACACACGTGCTTCACACCGGTAGATAACACACGTGTTTCACATCGGTAGATAACACACGTGCTTCACACCGGTAGATAACACACGTGCTTCACATCGGTAGATAACACACGTGTTTCATATCGGTAGATAACACACGTGCTTCACATCGGTAGATAACACACGTGTTTCATATCGGTAGATAACACACGTGTTTCATATCGGTAAATAACACACGTGCTTCACATCGGTAGATAACACACGTGTTTCATATCGGTAGATAACACACGTGCTTCACATCGGTAGATAACACACGTGTTTCATATCGGTAGATAACACACGTGCTTCACATCGGTGGATAACACACGTGCTTCACATCGGTAGATAACACACGTGCTTCACATCGGTAGATAACACACGTGTTTCATATCGGTAGATAACACACGTGCTTCACATCGGTAGATAACACACGTGTTTCACATCGGTAGATAACACACGTGCTTCACACCGGTAGATAACACACGTGCTTCACATCGGTAGATAACACACGTGTTTCATATCGGTAGATAACACACGTGCTTCACATCGGTAGATAACACACGTGTTTCATATCGGTAGATAACACACGTGTTTCATATCGGTAGATAACACACGTGCTTCACATCGGTAGATAACACACGTGTTTCATATCGGTAGATAACACACGTGCTTCACATCGGTAGATAACACACGTGTTTCATATCGGTAGATAACACACGTGCTTCACATCGGTAGATAACACACGTGCTTCACATCGGTAGATAACACACGTGCTTCACATCGGTAGATAACACACGTGCTTCACATCGGTAGATAACACACGTGCTTCACATAGGTAGATAACACACGTGCTTCACATCGGTAGATAACACACGTGCTTCACATCGGTAGATAACACACGTGTTTCATATCGGTAGATAACACACGTGCTTCACATCGGTAGATAACACACGTGTTTCATATCGGTAGATAACACACGTGCTTCACACCGGTAGATAACACACGTGCTTCACACCGGTAGATAACACACGTGCTTCACACCGGTAGATAACACACGTGCTTCACATCGGTAGATAACACACGTGCCTCACACCGGTAGATAACACACGTGTTTCATATCGGTAGATAACACACGTGCTTCATATCGGTAGATAACACACGTGTTTCATATCGGTAGATAACACACGTGTTTCATATCGGTAGATAACACACTTGTTTCATATCGGTAGATAACACACGTGCTTCACACCGGTAAATAACACACGTGCTTCACACCGGTAGATAGCACACGTGCTTCACACCGGTAGATAACACACGTGCTTCACATCGGTAGATAACACACGTGCTTCACACCGGTAGATAACACACGTGTTTCATATCGGTAGATAACACACGTGCTTCACACCGGTAGATAACACACGTGCTTCACATCGGTAGATAACACACGTGTTTCATATCGGTAGATAACACACGTGCTTCACATCGGTAGATAACACACGTGTTTCATATCGGTAGATAACACACGTGCTTCACATCGGTAGATAACACACGTGTTTCATATCGGTAGATAACACACGTGCTTCACATCGGTGGATAACACACGTGCTTCACATCGGTAGATAACACACGTGCTTCACATCGGTAGATAACACACGTGTTTCATATCGGTAGATAACACACGTGCTTCACATCGGTAGATAACACACGTGTTTCACATCGGTAGATAACACACGTGTTTCATATCGGTAGATAACACACGTGCTTCACATCGGTAGATAACACACGTGTTTCATATCGGTAGATAACACACGTGCTTCACATCGGTAGATAACACACGTGTTTCATATCGGTAGATAACACACGTGTTTCATATCGGTAGATAACACACGTGCTTCACATCGGTAGATAACACACGTGTTTCATATCGGTAGATAACACACGTGCTTCACATCGGTAGATAACACACGTGTTTCATATCGGTAGATAACACACGTGCTTCACATCGGTAGATAACACACGTGCTTCACATCGGTAGATAACACACGTGCTTCACATCGGTAGATAACACACGTGCTTCACATCGGTAGATAACACACGTGCTTCACACCGGTAGATAACACACGTGCTTCACATCGGTAGATAACACACGTGCTTCACATCGGTAGATAACACACGTGTTTCATATCGGTAGATAACACACGTGTTTCATATCGGTAGATAACACACGTGTTTCACATTGGTAGATAACACACGTGCTTCACATCGGTAGATAACACACGTGTTTCATATCGGTAGATAACACACGTGCTTCACATCGGTAGATAACACACGTGCTTCACATCGGTAGATAACACACGTGCTTCATATCGGTAGATAACACACGTGTTTCATATCGGTAGATAACACACGTGTTTCATATCGGTAGATAACACACGTGTTTCACATCGGTAGATAACACACGTGCTTCACATCGGTAGATAACACACGTGTTTCATATCGGTAGATAACACACGTGTTTCACATCGGTAGATAACACACGTGCTTCACATCGGTAGATAACACACGTGTTTCATATCGGTAGATAACACACGTGCTTCACATCGGTAGATAACACACGTGCTTCACATCGGTAGATAACACACGTGCTTCACATCGGTAGATAACACACGTGCTTCACATCGGTAGATAACACACGTGCTTCACACCGGTAGATAACACACGTGCTTCACATCGGTAGATAACACACGTGTTTCATATCGGTAGATAACACACGTGTTTCATATCGGTAGATAACACACGTGCTTCACATCGGTAGATAACACACGTGTTTCATATCGGTAGATAACACACGTGCTTCACATCGGTAGATAACACACGTGTTTCATATCGGTAGATAACACACGTGCTTCACATCGGTAGATAACACACGTGCTTCACATCGGTAGATAACACACGTGCTTCACATCGGTAGATAACACACGTGCTTCACATCGGTAGATAACACACGTGCTTCACATAGGTAGATAACACACGTGCTTCACATCGGTAGATAACACACGTGCTTCACATCGGTAGATAACACACGTGTTTCATATCGGTAGATAACACACGTGTTTCACATCGGTAGATAACACACGTGTTTCATATCGGTAGATAACACACGTGCTTCACACCGGTAGATAACACACGTGTTTCATATCGGTAGATAACACACGTGCTTCACACCGGTAGATAACACACGTGCTTCACATCGGTAGATAACACACGTGCTTCACACCGGTAGATAACACACGTGTTTCATATCGGTAGATAACACACGTGCTTCATATCGGTAGATAACACACGTGTTTCATATCGGTAGATAACACACGTGTTTCATATCGGTAGATAACACACTTGTTTCATATCGGTAGATAACACACGTGCTTCACACCGGTAAATAACACAGGTGCTTCACACCGGTAGATAGCACACGTGCTTCACACCGGTAGATAACACACGTGCTTCACATCGGTAGATAACACACGTGCTTCACACCGGTAGATAACACACGTGTTTCATATCGGTAGATAACACACGTGCTTCACACCGGTAGATAACACACGTGCTTCACATCGGTAGATAACACACGTGTTTCATATCGGTAGATAACACACGTGCTTCACATCGGTAGATAACACACGTGCTTCACATCGGTAGATAACACACGTGCTTCACATCGGTAGATAACACACGTGCTTCACATCGGTAGATAACACACGTGCTTCACACCGGTAGATAACACACGTGCTTCACATCGGTAGATAACACACGTGCTTCACATCGGTAGATAACACACGTGTTTCATATCGGTAGATAACACACGTGTTTCATATCGGTAGATAACACACGTGTTTCACATCGGTAGATAACACACGTGCTTCACATCGGTAGATAACACACGTGTTTCATATCGGTAGATAACACACGTGCTTCACATCGGTAGATAACACACGTGCTTCACATCGGTAGATAACACACGTGCTTCACATCGGTAGATAACACACGTGCTTCACACCGGTAGATAACACACGTGCTTCACATCGGTAGATAACACACGTGCTTCACATCGGTAGATAACACACGTGTTTCATATCGGTAGATAACACACGTGTTTCATATCGGTAGATAACACACGTGTTTCACATCGGTAGATAACACACGTGCTTCACATCGGTAGATAACACACGTGTTTCATATCGGTAGATAACACACGTGCTTCACATCGGTAGATAACACACGTGCTTCACATCGGTAGATAACACACGTGCTTCACATCGGTAGATAACACACGTGCTTCACATCGGTAGATAACACACGTGCTTCACACCGGTAGATAACACACGTGCTTCACATCGGTAGATAACACACGTGTTTCACATCGGTAGATAACACACGTGCTTCACATCGGTAGATAACACACGTGTTTCATATCGGTAGATAACACACGTGTTTCATATCGGTAGATAACACACGTGTTTCACATCGGTAGATAACACACGTGCTTCACATCGGTAGATAACACACGTGTTTCATATCGGTAGATAACACACGTGTTTCACATCGGTAGATAACACACGTGCTTCACATCGGTAGATAACACACGTGTTTCATATCGGTAGATAACACACGTGTTTCATATCGGTAGATAACACACGTGCTTCACATCGGTAGATAACACACGTGCTTCACATCGGTAGATAACACACGTGTTTCATATCGGTAGATAACACACGTGCTTCATATCGGTAGATAACACACGTGTTTCATATCGGTAGATAACACACGTGTTTCATATCGGTAGATAACACACGTGTTTCATATCGGTAGATAACACACGTGTTTCATATCGGTAGATAACACACGTGCTTCATATCGGTAGATAACACACGTGTTTCACATCGGTAGATAACACACGTGCTTCACATCGGTAGATAACACACGTGTTTCATATCGGTAGATAACACACGTGTTTCACATCGGTAGATAACACACGTGCTTCACATCGGTAGATAACACACGTGTTTCATATCGGTAGATAACACACGTGTTTCACATCGGTAGATAACACACGTGTTTCACATCAGTAGATAACACACGTGCTTCACATCGGTAGATAACACACGTGTTTCATATCGGTAGATAACACACGTGTTTCATATCGGTAGATAACACACGTGCTTCACATCGGTAGATAACACACGTGTTTCATATCGGTAGATAACACACGTGTTTCACATCGGTAGATAACACACGTGTTTCACATCAGTAGATAACACACGTGCTTCACATCGGTAGATAACATACGTGTTTCATATCGGTAGATAACACACGTGTTTCATATCGGTAGATAACACACGTGCTTCACACCGGTAGATAACACACGTGCTTCACACCGGTAGATAACACACGTGCTTCACACCGGTAGATAACACACGTGTTTCACATCGGTAGATAACACACATGCTTCACATCGGTAGATAACACACTTGCTTCACATCCCTAGATAACACACGTGCTTCACATCGGTAGATAACACACGTGCTTCACATCGGTAGATAACACACGTGCTTCACATCGGTAGATAACACACTTGCTTCATATCGGTAGATAACACACGTGTTTCATATCGGTAGATAACACACGTGCTTCACATCGGTAGATAACACACGTGTTTCATATCGGTAGATAACACACGTGCTTCACATCGGTAGATAACACACGTGCTTCACATCGGTAGATAACACACGTGTTTCATATCGGTAGATAACACACGTGCTTCACATCGGTAGATAACACACGTGCTTCACATCGGTAGATAACACACGTGTTTCATATCGGTAGATAACACACGTGCTTCATATCGGTAGATAACACACGTGCTTCATATCGGTAGATAACACACGTGTTTCATATCGGTAGATAACACACGTGTTTCATATCGGTAGATAACACACTTGTTTCATATCGGTAGATAACACACGTGCTTCACACCGGTAAATTACACACGTGTTTCATATCGGTAGATAACACACGTGTTTCATATCGGTAGATAACACACGTGTTTCATATCGGTAGATAACACACTTGTTTCATATCGGTAGATAACACACGTGCTTCACACCGGTAGATAACACACGTGCTTCACACCGGTAGATAACACACGTGCTTCACACCGGTAGATAACACACGTGTTTCATATCGGTAGATAACACACGTGCTTCACATCGGTAGATAACATACGTGTTTCATATCGGTAGATAACACACGTGTTTCATATCGGTAGATAACACACGTGCTTCACACCGGTAGATAACACACGTGCTTCACACCGGTAGATAACACACGTGCTTCACACCGGTAGATAACACACGTGTTTCACATCGGTAGATAACACACATGCTTCACATCGGTAGATAACACACTTGCTTCACATCCCTAGATAACACACGTGCTTCACATCGGTAGATAACACACGTGCTTCACATCGGTAGATAACACACGTGCTTCACATCGGTAGATAACACACTTGCTTCATATCGGTAGATAACACACGTGTTTCATATCGGTAGATAACACACGTGCTTCACATCGGTAGATAACACACGTGTTTCATATCGGTAGATAACACACGTGCTTCACATCGGTAGATAACACACGTGCTTCATATCGGTAGATAACACACGTGTTTCATATCGGTAGATAACACACGTGTTTCATATCGGTAGATAACACACGTGCTTCACATCGGTAAATTACACACGTGTTTCATATCGGTAGATAACACACGTGTTTCATATCGGTAGATAACACACGTGTTTCATATCGGTAGATAACACACTTGTTTCATATCGGTAGATAACACACGTGCTTCACACCGGTAGATAACACACGTGCTTCACATCGGTAGATAACACACGTGCTTCACACCGGTAGATAACACACGTGTTTCATATCGGTAGATAACACACGTGCTTCATATCGGTAGATAACACACTTGTTTCATATCGGTAGATAACACACGTGCTTCACATCGGTAAAGATACACACGTGTTTCATATCGGTAGATAACACACGTGTTTCATATCGGTAGATAACACACGTGCTTCACATCGGTAGATAACACACGTGTTTCACTATCGGTAGATAACACACGTGCTTCACACCGGTAGATAACACACGTGCTTCACATCGGTAGATAACACACGTGCTTCACACCGGTAGATAACACACGTGTTTCATATCGGTAGATAACACACGTGCTTCATATCGGTAGATAACACACGTGTTTCATATCGGTAGATAACACACGTGTTTCATATCGGTAGATAACACACTTGTTTCATATCGGTAGATAACACACGTGCTTCACACCGGTAAATAACACAGGTGCTTCACACCGGTAGATAGCACACGTGCTTCACACCGGTAGATAACACACGTGCTTCACATCGGTAGATAACACACGTGCTTCACACCGGTAGATAACACACGTGTTTCATATCGGTAGATAACACACGTGCTTCACACCGGTAGATAACACACGTGCTTCACATCGGTAGATAACACACGTGTTTCATATCGGTAGATAACACACGTGCTTCACATCGGTAGATAACACACGTGCTTCACATCGGTAGATAACACACGTGCTTCACATCGGTAGATAACACACGTGCTTCACATCGGTAGATAACACACGTGCTTCACACCGGTAGATAACACACGTGCTTCACATCGGTAGATAACACACGTGCTTCACATCGGTAGATAACACACGTGTTTCATATCGGTAGATAACACACGTGTTTCATATCGGTAGATAACACACGTGTTTCACATCGGTAGATAACACACGTGCTTCACATCGGTAGATAACACACGTGTTTCATATCGGTAGATAACACACGTGCTTCACATCGGTAGATAACACACGTGCTTCACATCGGTAGATAACACACGTGCTTCACATCGGTAGATAACACACGTGCTTCACACCGGTAGATAACACACGTGCTTCACATCGGTAGATAACACACGTGCTTCACATCGGTAGATAACACACGTGTTTCATATCGGTAGATAACACACGTGTTTCATATCGGTAGATAACACACGTGTTTCACATCGGTAGATAACACACGTGCTTCACATCGGTAGATAACACACGTGTTTCATATCGGTAGATAACACACGTGCTTCACATCGGTAGATAACACACGTGCTTCACATCGGTAGATAACACACGTGCTTCACATCGGTAGATAACACACGTGCTTCACATCGGTAGATAACACACGTGCTTCACACCGGTAGATAACACACGTGCTTCACATCGGTAGATAACACACGTGTTTCACACCGGTAGATAACACACGTGCTTCACATCGGTAGATAACACACGTGTTTCATATCGGTAGATAACACACGTGTTTCATATCGGTAGATAACACACGTGTTTCACATCGGTAGATAACACACGTGCTTCACATCGGTAGATAACACACGTGTTTCATATCGGTAGATAACACACGTGTTTCACATCGGTAGATAACACACGTGCTTCACATCGGTAGATAACACACGTGTTTCATATCGGTAGATAACACACGTGTTTCATATCGGTAGATAACACACGTGCTTCACATCGGTAGATAACACACGTGCTTCACATCGGTAGATAACACACGTGTTTCATATCGGTAGATAACACACGTGCTTCATATCGGTAGATAACACACGTGTTTCATATCGGTAGATAACACACGTGTTTCATATCGGTAGATAACACACGTGTTTCATATCGGTAGATAACACACGTGTTTCATATCGGTAGATAACACACGTGCTTCATATCGGTAGATAACACACGTGTTTCACATCGGTAGATAACACACGTGCTTCACATCGGTAGATAACACACGTGTTTCATATCGGTAGATAACACACGTGTTTCACATCGGTAGATAACACACGTGCTTCACATCGGTAGATAACACACGTGTTTCATATCGGTAGATAACACACGTGTTTCACATCGGTAGATAACACACGTGTTTCACATCAGTAGATAACACACGTGCTTCACATCGGTAGATAACACACGTGTTTCATATCGGTAGATAACACACGTGTTTCATATCGGTATATAACACGTGCTTCACATCGGTAGATAACACACGTGTTTCATATCGGTAGATAACACACGTGTTTCACATCGGTAGATAACACACGTGTTTCACATCAGTAGATAACACACGTGCTTCACATCGGTAGATAACATACGTGTTTCATATCGGTAGATAACACACGTGTTTCATATCGGTAGATAACACACGTGCTTCACACCGGTAGATAACACACGTGCTTCACACCGGTAGATAACACACGTGCTTCACACCGGTAGATAACACACGTGTTTCACATCGGTAGATAACACACATGCTTCACATCGGTAGATAACACACTTGCTTCACATCCCTAGATAACACACGTGCTTCACATCGGTAGATAACACACGTGCTTCACATCGGTAGATAACACACGTGCTTCACATCGGTAGATAACACACTTGCTTCATATCGGTAGATAACACACGTGTTTCATATCGGTAGATAACACACGTGCTTCACATCGGTAGATAACACACGTGTTTCATATCGGTAGATAACACACGTGCTTCACATCGGTAGATAACACACGTGCTTCACATCGGTAGATAACACACGTGTTTCATATCGGTAGATAACACACGTGCTTCACATCGGTAGATAACACACGTGCTTCACATCGGTAGATAACACACGTGTTTCATATCGGTAGATAACACACGTGCTTCATATCGGTAGATAACACACGTGCTTCATATCGGTAGATAACACACGTGTTTCATATCGGTAGATAACACACGTGTTTCATATCGGTAGATAACACACTTGTTTCATATCGGTAGATAACACACGTGCTTCACACCGGTAAATTACACACGTGTTTCATATCGGTAGATAACACACGTGTTTCATATCGGTAGATAACACACGTGTTTCATATCGGTAGATAACACACTTGTTTCATATCGGTAGATAACACACGTGCTTCACACCGGTAGATAACACACGTGCTTCACACCGGTAGATAACACACGTGCTTCACACCGGTAGATAACACACGTGTTTCACATCGGTAGATAACACACGTGCTTCACACCGGTAGATAACACACGTGCTTCACACCGGTAGATAACACACGTGCTTCACACCGGTAGATAACACACGTGTTTCACATCGGTAGATAACACACGTGCTTCACACCGGTAGATAACACACGTGCTTCACACCGGTAGATAACACACGTGCTTCACACCGGTAGATAACACACGTGTTTCACATCGGTAGATAACACACGTGCTTCACACCGGTAGATAACACACGTGCTTCACATCGGTAGATAACACACGTGTTTCATATCGGTAGATAACACACGTGCTTCACATCGGTAGATAACACACGTGTTTCATATCGGTAGATAACACACGTGTTTCATATCGGTAGATAACACACGTGCTTCACATCGGTAGATAACACACGTGTTTCATATCGGTAGATAACACACGTGCTTCACATCGGTAGATAACACACGTGTTTCATATCGGTAGATAACACACGTGCTTCACATCGGTAGATAACACACGTGCTTCACATCGGTAGATAACACACGTGCTTCACATCGGTAGATAACACACGTGTTTCATATCGGTAGATAACACACGTGCTTCACATCGGTAGATAACACACGTGCTTCACATCGGTAGATAACACACGTGTTTCATATCGGTAGATAACACACGTGCTTCACATCGGTAGATAACACACGTGTTTCACATCGGTAGATAACACACGTGCTTCACACCGGTAGATAACACACGTGCTTCACATCGGTAGATAACACACGTGTTTCATATCGGTAGATAACACACGTGCTTCACATCGGTAGATAACACACGTGTTTCATATCGGTAGATAACACACGTGTTTCATATCGGTAGATAACACACGTGCTTCACATCGGTAGATAACACACGTGTTTCATATCGGTAGATAACACACGTGCTTCACATCGGTAGATAACACACGTGCTTCACATCGGTAGATAACACACGTGCTTCACATCGGTAGATAACACACGTGCTTCACATCGGTAGATAACACACGTGTTTCATATCGGTAGATAACACACGTGTTTCATATCGGTAGATAACACACGTGTTTCACATCGGTAGATAACACACGTGCTTCACATCGGTAGATAACACACGTGTTTCATATCGGTAGATAACACACGTGCTTCACATCGGTAGATAACACACGTGCTTCACATCGGTAGATAACACACGTGCTTCACATCGGTAGATAACACACGTGCTTCACACCGGTAGATAACACACGTGCTTCACATCGGTAGATAACACACGTGCTTCACATCGGTAGATAACACACGTGTTTCATATCGGTAGATAACACACGTGTTTCATATCGGTAGATAACACACGTGTTTCACATCGGTAGATAACACACGTGCTTCACATCGGTAGATAACACACGTGTTTCATATCGGTAGATAACACACGTGCTTCACATCGGTAGATAACACACGTGCTTCACATCGGTAGATAACACACGTGCTTCACATCGGTAGATAACACACGTGCTTCACATCGGTAGATAACACACGTGCTTCACACCGGTAGATAACACACGTGCTTCACATCGGTAGATAACACACGTGTTTCACATCGGTAGATAACACACGTGCTTCACATCGGTAGATAACACACGTGTTTCATATCGGTAGATAAAACACGTGTTTCATATCGGTAGATAACACACGTGTTTCACATCGGTAGATAACACACGTGCTTCACATCGGTAGATAACACACGTGTTTCATATCGGTAGATAACACACGTGTTTCACATCGGTAGATAACACACGTGCTTCACATCGGTAGATAACACACGTGTTTCATATCGGTAGATAACACACGTGTTTCATATCGGTAGATAACACACGTGCTTCACATCGGTAGATAACACACGTGCTTCACATCGGTAGATAACACACGTGTTTCATATCGGTAGATAACACACGTGCTTCATATCGGTAGATAACACACGTGTTTCATATCGGTAGATAACACACGTGTTTCATATCGGTAGATAACACACGTGTTTCATATCGGTAGATAACACACGTGTTTCATATCGGTAGATAACACACGTGCTTCATATCGGTAGATAACACACGTGTTTCACATCGGTAGATAACACACGTGCTTCACATCGGTAGATAACACACGTGTTTCATATCGGTAGATAACACACGTGTTTCACATCGGTAGATAACACACGTGCTTCACATCGGTAGATAACACACGTGTTTCATATCGGTAGATAACACACGTGTTTCACATCGGTAGATAACACACGTGTTTCACATCAGTAGATAACACACGTGCTTCACATCGGTAGATAACACACGTGTTTCATATCGGTAGATAACACACGTGTTTCATATCGGTAGATAACACACGTGCTTCACATCGGTAGATAACACACGTGTTTCATATCGGTAGATAACACACGTGTTTCACATCGGTAGATAACACACGTGTTTCACATCAGTAGATAACACACGTGCTTCACATCGGTAGATAACATACGTGTTTCATATCGGTAGATAACACACGTGTTTCATATCGGTAGATAACACACGTGCTTCACACCGGTAGATAACACACGTGCTTCACACCGGTAGATAACACACGTGTTTCACATCGGTAGATAACACACATGCTTCACATCGGTAGATAACACACTTGCTTCACATCCCTAGATAACACACGTGCTTCACATCGGTAGATAACACACGTGCTTCACATCGGTAGATAACACACGTGCTTCACATCGGTAGATAACACACTTGCTTCATATCGGTAGATAACACACGTGTTTCATATCGGTAGATAACACACGTGCTTCACATCGGTAGATAACACACGTGTTTCATATCGGTAGATAACACACGTGCTTCATATCGGTAGATAACACACGTGCTTCATATCGGTAGATAACACACGTGTTTCATATCGGTAGATAACACACGTGTTTCATATCGGTAGATAACACACTTGTTTCATATCGGTAGATAACACACGTGCTTCACACCGGTAAATAACACACGTGTTTCATATCGGTAGATAACACACGTGTTTCATATCGGTAGATAACACACGTGTTTCATATCGGTAGATAACACACTTGTTTCATATCGGTAGATAACACACGTGCTTCACACCGGTAGATAACACACGTGCTTCACACCGGTAGATAACACACGTGCTTCACACCGGTAGATAACACACGTGTTTCACATCGGTAGATAACACACGTGCTTCACACCGGTAGATAACACACGTGTTTCACACCGGTAGATAACACACGTGCTTCACACCGGTAGATAACACACGTGTTTCACATCGGTAGATAACACACGTGCTTCACACCGGTAGATAACACACGTGCTTCACACCGGTAGATAACACACGTGCTTCACACCGGTAGATAACACACGTGTTTCACATCGGTAGATAACACACGTGCTTCACACCGGTAGATAACACACGTGCTTCACATCGGTAGATAACACACGTGTTTCATATCGGTAGATAACACACGTGCTTCACATCGGTAGATAACACACGTGTTTCATATCGGTAGATAACACACGTGTTTCATATCGGTAGATAACACACGTGCTTCACATCGGTAGATAACACACGTGTTTCATATCGGTAGATAACACACGTGCTTCACATCGGTAGATAACACACGTGTTTCATATCGGTAGATAACACACGTGCTTCACATCGGTAGATAACACACGTGCTTCACATCGGTAGATAACACACGTGCTTCACATCGGTAGATAACACACGTGTTTCATATCGGTAGATAACACACGTGCTTCACATCGGTAGATAACACACGTGCTTCACATCGGTAGATAACACACGTGTTTCATATCGGTAGATAACACACGTGCTTCACATCGGTAGATAACACACGTGTTTCACATCGGTAGATAACACACGTGCTTCACACCGGTAGATAACACACGTGCTTCACATCGGTAGATAACACACGTGTTTCATATCGGTAGATAACACACGTGCTTCACATCGGTAGATAACACACGTGTTTCATATCGGTAGATAACACACGTGTTTCATATCGGTAGATAACACACGTGCTTCACATCGGTAGATAACACACGTGTTTCATATCGGTAGATAACACACGTGCTTCACATCGGTAGATAACACACGTGCTTCACATCGGTAGATAACACACGTGCTTCACATCGGTAGATAACACACGTGCTTCACATAGGTAGATAACACACGTGCTTCACATCGGTAGATAACACACGTGCTTCACATCGGTAGATAACACACGTGTTTCATATCGGTAGATAACACACGTGCTTCACATCGGTAGATAACACACGTGTTTCATATCGGTAGATAACACACGTGCTTCACACCGGTAGATAACACACGTGCTTCACACCGGTAGATAACACACGTGCTTCACACCGGTAGATAACACACGTGCTTCACATCGGTAGATAACACACGTGCTTCACATAGGTAGATAACACACGTGTTTCATATCGGTAGATAACACACGTGCTTCATATCGGTAGATAACACACGTGTTTCATATCGGTAGATAACACACGTGTTTCATATCGGTAGATAACACACTTGTTTCATATCGGTAGATAACACACGTGCTTCACACCGGTAAATAACACACGTGCTTCACACCGGTAGATAGCACACGTGCTTCACACCGGTAGATAACACACGTGCTTCACATCGGTAGATAACACACGTGCTTCACACCGGTAGATAACACACGTGCTTCACATCGGTAGATAACACACGTGCTTCACATCGGTAGATAACACACGTGTTTCATATCGGTAGATAACACACGTGCTTCACATCGGTAGATAACACACGTGTTTCACATCGGTAGATAACACACGTGCTTCACATCGGTAGATAACACACGTGCTTCACATCGGTAGATAACACACGTGCTTCACATCGGTAGATAACACACGTGCTTCACATCGGTAGATAACACACGTGCTTCACACCGGTAGATAACACACGTGCTTCACATCGGTAGATAACACACGTGCTTCACATCGGTAGATAACACACGTGTTTCATATCGGTAGATAACACACGTGTTTCATATCGGTAGATAACACACGTGTTTCACATCGGTAGATAACACACGTGCTTCACATCGGTAGATAACACACGTGTTTCATATCGGTAGATAACACACGTGCTTCACATCGGTAGATAACACACGTGCTTCACATCGGTAGATAACACACGTGCTTCACATCGGTAGATAACACACGTGCTTCACACCGGTAGATAACACACGTGCTTCACATCGGTAGATAACACACGTGCTTCACATCGGTAGATAACACACGTGTTTCATATCGGTAGATAACACACGTGTTTCATATCGGTAGATAACACACGTGTTTCACATCGGTAGATAACACACGTGCTTCACATCGGTAGATAACACACGTGTTTCATATCGGTAGATAACACACGTGCTTCACATCGGTAGATAACACACGTGCTTCACATCGGTAGATAACACACGTGCTTCACATCGGTAGATAACACACGTGCTTCACATCGGTAGATAACACACGTGCTTCACACCGGTAGATAACACACGTGCTTCACATCGGTAGATAACACACGTGTTTCACATCGGTAGATAACACACGTGCTTCACATCGGTAGATAACACACGTGTTTCATATCGGTAGATAAC
Source organism: Macrostomum cliftonense (assembly GCA_950096795.1). Taxonomy (NCBI): domain Eukaryota; kingdom Metazoa; phylum Platyhelminthes; family Macrostomidae; genus Macrostomum; species Macrostomum cliftonense. Next base: position 3,877,904 of record CATNEM010000149.1, read on the forward strand.
ACACGTGTTTCATATCGGTAGATAACACACGTGTTTCACATCGGTAGATAACACACGTGCTTCACATCGGTAGATAACACACGTGTTTCATATCGGTAGATAACACACGTGTTTCACATCGGTAGATAACACACGTGCTTCACATCGGTAGATAACACACGTGTTTCATATCGGTAGATAACACACGTGTTTCATATCGGTAGATAACACACGTGCTTCACATCGGTAGATAACACACGTGCTTCACATCGGTAGATAACACACGTGTTTCATATCGGTAGATAACACACGTGCTTCATATCGGTAGATAACACACGTGTTTCATATCGGTAGATAACACACGTGTTTCATATCGGTAGATAACACACGTGCTTCATATCGGTAGATAACACACGTGTTTCATATCGGTAGATAACACACGTGTTTCATATCGGTAGATAACACACGTGTTTCACATCGGTAGATAACACACGTGCTTCACATCGGTAGATAACACACGTGTTTCATATCGGTAGATAACACACGTGTTTCACATCGGTAGATAACACACGTGCTTCACATCGGTAGATAACACACGTGTTTCATATCGGTAGATAACACACGTGTTTCACATCGGTAGATAACACACGTGTTTCACATCAGTAGATAACACACGTGCTTCACATCGGTAGATAACACACGTGTTTCATATCGGTAGATAACACACGTGTTTCATATCGGTAGATAACACACGTGCTTCACATCGGTAGATAACACACGTGCTTCACACCGGTAGATAACACACGTGTTTCATATCGGTAGATAACACACGTGTTTCATATCGGTAGATAACACACGTGCTTCACATCGGTAGATAACACACGTGTTTCATATCGGTAGATAACACACGTGTTTCACATCGGTAGATAACACACGTGCTTCACATCGGTAGATAACACACGTGTTTCATATCGGTAGATAACACACGTGTTTCACATCGGTAGATAACACACGTGTTTCATATCGGTAGATAACACACGTGCTTCACAGCGGTAGATAACACACGTGTTTCATATCGGTAGATAACACACGTGTTTCACATCGGTAGATAACACACGTGTTTCATATCGGTAGATAACACACGTGTTTCATATCGGTAGATAACACACGTGTTTCACATCGGTAGATAACACACGTGTTTTATATAGGTAGATAACACACGTGTTTCACATCGGTAGATAACACACGTGTTTCACATCGGTAGATAACACACGTGTTTTATATAGGTAGATAACACACGTGTTTCACATCGGTAGATAACACACGTGTTTTATATAGGTAGATAACTGCCTGTCTACCTGCCTGCCTGTCTGTCTGTCTGTCTGTTGCCTAGCCTAGTCCTAATACCGGCAACGGGGCCTAGAACTGAATAGCCTCTCACCCAACGAATCAGATGCTGTTCCAGTCGCTAAATCGCTAATCCGGCTAGTCGAGCGTTAAGTCGTCGCCTGTCAAAGTCCTTCGCTGATGGCTCAAATGATGATGATGCCGCTGCTAATGATGATGATGCTGAATGCTGACTATTTATAGGTTTTTAAGGTCACTGATTTGTTACAGTTAGCGCAGAATTATCTGATTGGTTAGCGAACTTTTTTATACTTGGCGCCGATTATTCTTATTGGCTGAGGTCGTTGGTACCCAGCCCTACCCCACCAGGGAACCTCACCTGGGACCGGCGTAATAAAACTGGCGCCAGGTTGTCGCTTAAAAAACAGGATTTACGAGGAAAAATGATTTATGGCTTTTGGATTAGCGCATCGTAACCCGAAAACATATACATGTATTGTAAAGCTTAGGATTTGGAGAAGGTTGAAGAGAGAAATATTAGAGTAAATCCCACAGTACTTTTAAGGGTCAGAACACTAGCTGTCAATTTTGACAGGAAAAAAATTTTAAAGAGAACAATACATGTAAGAGGGGAATTCATAAATTGTTCAACTGTCAACTGTATTAAAATAAACCCTAGTCACGTGACTTCCCAGACGCCACCTGCCACCGCCAGAGGTCACGAGACACTTAAACAACCCTGAATGTCAAAATACAGCGTTCTTACTAGATTAATTTAGTAATGTCATAATAAATAACTGGAGCATCTCAAAAAGAAAATAGACAACTGACAATAACACAGTAGCGTAGAAAGACCCTCTGCGCTAGGCCAGCAATGAAAAAACTGCGTCCTCATCAATATCCCTAATAAAATTTTCTTAGGTGTCTCCGTATCCATTCCAAGGACACCTGAATAAGAAGTGAACTTTGTTTTCGACCCCAGATTTACATTTTGTACAAATTACTGCATTGGTTTTATTTTTGCTTTTGCCACATGTAGTCTCGCGGGCTATTTAATGATTCCCTGGTAAAATTTTGGTTGTGCTCGTTTACTTTGTCAACTTTTTTCTGACACATTCAAATATAATTGTCAGCGTCGCTATATTTTCTTAAGTTAATTTTCTTAAGTCGCTTTATTAACGAAAAAAGGTTTTTAGCAAATGACTAAGTTCTCCACTTAATTCTGTCTCGACTACCTCGCAAACAGGGATCCAAAGCCATTGGCTCTGGCAGTACCGTTTAACCTATCAAAAGTACACCTGTTGCAATAATAATTCACCAAATTAGCTATACCTTTTCTACTTTAAGTCTGTCAAAAGTAACTTCAAATCTGTCAAGGATAGCAGAAACGCATACATTCAGCTCGCAAGCCGAGTGCCAACTAAGTGTCTATGGCAAAGAACCTCAGATCAATTCTGTCACAAGTAACTTCAAATCTGTCTTCAATTAATCAAGTCCGTTTATTTTTAACAGTCGAACAATTTAGACAGATTTTAACTTGAGAATTGCCATAGACTAAGTTCCTGTGCCAAACGTTTAGTCAGTCTGCAGTCATTTTTCTATCCCCGGAAATTTCCACTCTCTATCTTTCCTATGGACAGATTTGAAGTTACCTGTGACAGAATTGATCTGAGGTTCTTTGCCATAGAAACTTAGTTGGCACTCGGCTTGCGAGCTGAATGTATGCGTTTCTGCTATCCTTGACAGATTTGAAGTTACTTTTGACAGACTTGAAGTGGATAAGGTATATTAAAACCTCTAAAGAGTGGTCATGCTGTGGCTGATAAACTTAACAGGCGCCCTGCGAACCTCTTCACGGGGGTAGCCTCTTCACCGAGTTCTCTGATCGACCGTTCATTCGATGAACAAGTTGATACGACAGTAAGAAAGCAGGAAACAGATATAAAAAGATGAGATTTGTATCTGCTTCCAATCTAGTGCAATCTTTAATTTTATGTAAAAAATCTGTTAATTTTTTATCTCCGTCGTGAATTTTTCACGAAAATTGGACTCCAAAAACCTTCCAAGAAACGAAGTGTCTCGTCGTTCTACTTGAGGTGCCCTTGTTTCAATCCTGCACCTTCCCAGCAACATCCGTGCATTGACAAGACAATATGGACATCCCCCAAAGTCTCCTCGTACTGGGATTTTCATTCATCATTGCTTCTCGGGTCAGTGCAGTAAAATAACTTAAGAAAATGTGTACTAAAAAATTTAGTTTGTTTCTGAATAGAATTTTGCTTTCATTTCAATTATATTGAAGAGAATAGAGGGAAGAGGAGCGGAGAAGAAAAGGGGAGAGGGAAGAGGTAAGAGGGAAGAGAAGAGAAGAGTAGAAGACCCGTGTGAGTGGGGATGATAGAGGAGAGGGGAGAACAGAGTTGAGGAGGGGAGAGGCGAGGGAGAGTGTAGGAGGTTGAGAGAGAGAGTTAAGAGGGAGATGATGGGGTAGAAAAGGTTAAGGAGGAGAAACGGCAGAGGCAGTGGATAGGACAGGACTATGCCTTTAGATAGAAAATTGTGAAGGGAGAAAAATAGATTGATGAATAATGATATGCTAGGAAAGGAAGATAGGAAATGGGGGAGAGGAAAAAGGAGGGGAGAAAACAGAGAGGCAGGAGACGAAATTGTGAGCCAAAGTAACGGAGATATGGAGGAATCTGGATAGTAGGAAAGTAAGAGTGAGGAGAGAAAGGCATTGAATGCAGTCAGAAGACTGAAGGCTAGAGGAGAGCGGGAAAGGCGGAAACAGAAGCTCACTATTCGTGTTTCGTTTTACTTAGTTTCTTTGAATTTAAGATTTCACCTTAATTTAAAAGTGAATTTGTTTAAGAAGCTTCGCCTGTTAGGTATACGAGCGTACTTCACTTTATGTGAATGATGAGGGTCTACGAATTTTGCCTGCGGGCAGTTTGCCGGCCAACGTTTGCCGGCCGGATGTTTGCCGACTGTTGTTTGTTGGTTACCTTTTTCATTGCAGTTTGCACTCGTTACACTTAGACTTTTGCTTATGAACGTGTATATGTGCATGCTTAAACATATACATTCATACAATACATGTACAGCACTCGTCTACCTAGTACTGTAAGTATATTCTGTAACATTTAGACTTGCATTTAGATATAAATGCAAGTAGACTACCGGACCCTGGCCCTTTGGGCCATTGCATCGAACAAAACAACAGATTTTTGCATGGAAAAAACTTAGCCTATAGTACGAGCGTAAGAGCGTGGCTATAGTTTATAGTTAGCGATAATAACTCTAAGCAACTAGAATACAGTTTTTTGAAATGAAATATGAAAATTTAGCATCTATGACGAAACCCATATTAGTCGAAGGATGAGTACTTAGGCTTGAATTGTTTCATATCCGCACTGGGTTTTTGTGTCAAACAGGCATCATAGCATGCCGAAATTGGAAAAGACAGGACGAAATTCACATCGTCCTGTCAGCTTACAGGACAGTTTTAATTTTTTTCCAACATTTATCCAGGTCAGATTTCTTAAAGTCAGAGACCAGAATTCAGAAATGACAGAAACCTGCTTAAATTCCCTATGTGGCTACAACAGTAGGGAATTTCAGTTTTTCCAGTGATTGAAATGAATGAAATTGGCACTTGGGATAACGAACCATTTGGATAATGACCGTACCCTGGCATAACGAAATTCGAAATGACAGGACAAAATTCATACCAGACAATCCTGACGAAAAAACCCAGTATCCGCAATTTATGCGTGCTTAACGGGTATTTTCACTAAAAATCTGGCCTTAACTTTCCTCTTTCACCTCAAAGCGCCCGATTTTCTCTATCATTTAGCGATTTCAAAAGCCATCAGAACATACGATGCATCTGAATATGATGTATCCACGGTCCGGGCGGGTTATTTTTCGATCTGTCAGCGCCGCCTGGACTAGGATGCAGTAGCCGGAGAGTGGGGGCGGCCACGTCGAGTGGGAGCTTCGACCTCCTATTCCCTGGCCCTCTCATCTCTCTGGCATCCACTTCCGCAGCCTATAGTGACTGTCTCTGCCTCCCTCTCTCTCTCTGACCTGCTCATCTACCCCTTCTCAGCCTGTCTGTACTTCTTTTCCCTTCTTTTCCCCCTTCCTCTCCCTAATTTTGCGCTCTTAATGTTAATAATAGCCTTTTCCTCTACTAATTTCCCTAATTACCTAATGCGCAGTCTACCCCTAACCTAATTAACTGTTTTTCCCTTAATATTCTCTTAATATTCTACTTCTTCCCCCATATACTGTAAGGTCTAAGGTCTGGTTTCTGGTTTCTGGTTTCAAGGGAAAAAGTTGCCAAAAAATCTACGAATTTTCCGAGTCGCGTTAGTTAAAAAATTTGCCCTTTATATTATAATTTTAGGTGCAAAAAGTAGCATGAATTTATTATTAATATATATTTAAAGCCATACTCTTTTTTTGAAAAAAAATTTTTTGTTTACCTACTTTAATTTTTTTTAATTTTCAGGCCGGGCCTTGCAGGCCTAGCTTGAAAAGAGTGACAGCCGTAATTCTACATACAATTTGCCTTGTTGTCAGACGAGCATATTTCGAAGTAATTATCTTTTCCGTTCAATTAAATACATGCTAGAAATATGTTTTGTTTGATTATATTCTAGCCTAGGCCTATGTATGTTGATATTGTACGTAAAACGCATTATATTCAATTAATAAGACAACTTGTTTGCTTGGTAATGATGATCGATGAAAATTAGCCGTCTTGTTTAATTAATTACTATTAATTACTATTTATTTAAAGCACTTAATACTTTTGTCATCTTGCCCTACATGAGAATTTATTTTATAGATTATCTAATCCATGTTTATGTTACAATATCCAGTTTTTTTTATTAACAAATTTTACTTGCTTTCACTAATTCGAAGTGACTTTCTCTAAAAATTGCCTTAGACATGCGGTTTTTCCATTTAATGCAGTATATTATAGCTTGGCATTTCTTTCGTTCACAATCATTGCAGAAGGTCGCAATTACCATTAAAAGAAGGTGCAATCACCATCAAAAGGAAGGGAAACTCAAAAGTGCCAACTTTTTTAGAGCAGTCAATTAATAAATGTCCCCCCTTAAATAATGACATAAATGTTTGCAAACCAAAGCTGGGAAGATGAATAAAAAAAAGTTTTACACATATAGTTTAGTAAGCAATTAAAAAATGTTTACCTAGCTTTGGTTTGCAATCATTCAAGGAGAATAGGGACATGCAAATAACTATATACCAAAGGTAATATATACTGACTAGCTATACGTAGCTTGCAGTGACCTAAGTCTTAAGAAATGGGTTTTTGTATGATGTATCTAATGTTATCAAACATGGCATTGGCTAAGGCATGCTGCATCCCCTTTACCTTAGCTTCCTAATCATTTATACATAGCAACCTTACTTAAATGATTGTAAACCAAAGTTGGATATATTAAAATTATTTTGCTATTGCCTCTTTTGCCACTTTTGCTATAGGAGTATTGGATTGTAATGTATGCCTATGCCTAGCTTTAGTTTGCAATCATTCTAATGAGGATAGCTGTTTGCAAATAATCATATACCAAAGTGGATATATATGTGACCAACAATGCAGTCATCTCACTTTTGATGACTTTCAAGTCTTAGTTATTTTAAGGAGCAAGATTGAAGGGAAACTGAAGTCCAAGATTGAAAAGTGTATGCAGATATTGTTTGCAGATATTGTTTGCTGCTTGATTAGACTGCTTAGTATTATAAATGCTACCACATGCTACCATGTACATGTAATAGATAGTTAGTAGTATAGTACAATAATATAGAAATTAGTTAAGAGGAATTAAATAGTTATAAATTTATATACAAGAGGTATAAAGCAGCTTTGATAGGATCAAAATAATTATTAAATAGCCCTATGACACTAGTATACACTGACAATTTTTAACTCACTTTTGACAAAATCATAAGTTGAAATAATATATTAAAAGGAGTTATACTTGGAAGTATTGAAGTATTATTGACAACAAATGAAAAACCTTTTGTATTCTGTAAAACAATCATATTATATGATAAATTTTTGTCCTATAGTAACTTACTTAGATATGTTTTTCTGAAATAGGCAATTGATTTCAAAACCTATATACTAAGGCTAACATTTTTTTGGAAGAATGAATAAATTAAATAGTGAGATATAAAAAATTGTTAATTGTAACAAAAAGATAGCATTTAAAATCATGCATGGGCACAACCTCCGGAATCACCCAGCCATTTCCATTGACAACATACAAATGCATGTTGCTATTGGTTCATTGCCATCATATGATGGCAATTTTGTCCAATAGTGACTTACCCATGTGTGTAGCTATTAGAAATGGCCAGGTGATTCAAATAGTTGCACATGTATATTTAAAATTGAATATCAATATGCATGAAAAATATGGTCAAACTTTTTGCTGATTGTTTTATTTATCTAAATATATAAAAAAGTTAAAATTTAGAGCCAATTTATAAGTAAATAAGTTTAAGCTTAACTTCATTTGCTAGTTGTTGAAGATGTCTAAAATTATTTGTATTTTTTTGTTGCAGAAGACCTTTAAGTACATCATGGCTATCAGCATTATTCAGATTAGAAAAGCATTTCAGCAACAATATTCAAGTAAGTGAACAAACTTTACTTTTTATGGAGTTTATCATAAAAAGTAGTAGAATTTCTAGTAGTTTCTAGAATAAAATAAATTACCAATATTAGGTCTTAAGAAATTATTTCAATCAAAAGCATCTTGTTGTTACGAGTATGTAGCTTGCAAATGGGTTTAGGCTGCCTGGAGCTGAAAATGAAGTGTTTTTACTTTTCAGTAGGAATTAAAAGCTTAAGCCTTATTATATAAGAATTTTGTATTCTTAGTTTCAGAGATGCATAGTTTATTTTTGTTAAAGCAGTATAAACATTAATCATATGAATTGAATTCATTTCTCCCCATCTTTGCCAACAAAAATGCAGTCAGCATTAACTCTGGCGAATTTGATCAGTCAGATATTGACCGCTTGCTAACAGATGATACCCTGTGCCAGTGCTTTATTTCGAGAGCATGTGTCGAACAGTCGTTTAGCTTAGAGACCTGTCTAAACTTGATTGAATCTGCTTTCAAATGGCGACATCGTGATCAGATCAATAGTTTGAATGAAACTTCTTTGGCGGTGATAGGCGGAGAGCGAGCCGGTTCAGCTGTGTATTTAGCTGGCCGCGATAAGTGAGTAGTTCATGATTTATTTAGTAAACAGTTTTTTGTGATTTTTTTAACATGACACTTGGATTTCCAAAATAATTTTATTACTTTCAAACTATCAAAAAACTTTTGTTACTGCCAGAAAACTATTTTAATAATTGCATCGAAATTTTTCTCTTCGCTAAAATGCTTTAAAAATAATCGCTCCAAAACTATTATAATAATCAACAAAAACTATTCTTAGAATCGCTCCAAAGCTTCTAAGAATCGCACAAAAATATTTCTAAGAAATGCGTCAAAACGTTTTAAGATTTGCTTAAAAATCACTCCTTAAACCATTCCAATAACAATCGAACAGAAACTTTTCTTAGAATCTCTCCCAAAATATTCCAAGAATCGCACCAAAACTATCATTATATTCACCTAAAACTTTTCTAAAAATCGCTCGGACTCAAACTGTTCTATGAATCGCTCCGAAACAATTGTGAAAATAAACCCGAAACTAAAATTGTGATCTCTCTAAAACTTTTCCGAGAAACACCCTAGAAGGCTAAGAATCGCTCAATTAAAATGTCTTTCCTTCGACTTGTCAATCATGCAGACGCCAAAGTCCCGTGCTGCTAATCCGAGCATCGGATTATCCTCGCAACCTTTCGCCGGATCAGCTCACGGCCGCTCGTCAGCATTTGGCATGGCTGCTGGACTCGCGTCATCGGCTATCACCGTCGGATCCCGTGACCCTGCTGTTAGATATGTCTGACTGCAGTAGCGTCGCTCCTTCCGGTTTTAATGTGGAATTTTTCAGTTTTTTAGCCCACGCTTGCGACTTTTATTATCCGAATTTTATGGCCAGACTTTTGGTGTACGAAATGCCTTCCTTGTTCTCAGGTGGGTCTGAAAATTACACTTTTTGACCCTACTTAGCCTCTAGAAATCTTCGTTAACCCTTCTTTACCCTTCATTTTATCTTTCATTCCGTCCTTGACCTTCGTTTACTCAACTTTACTGTACGCGACCTTCATTTACCCTATCTGGCTTAAATTTACCCTACCTGACCTTCATTTACCTTACCTGACGTTCATTTACCCTACCTGAGCTTCATTTATTTTACCTGACGTTCATTTACCCTACCCGAGCTTCATTTATTTCACCTGACGTTCATTTACCCTACCCGAGCTTCATTTATTTTACCTGACCTTCATTTACCCTACCTGACCTTCATTTTAATCATCTGACCTTCATTTAGCTCATCTGACTTTCATTTACCCCTGAGCTTTATTTATCTTATCTGACCTTCATTTAACCTACCTGACCTTCATTTATCTTATCTGACCTTCATTTTTCCTACCTGACCTTCATATACCTAATCTGACCTTCATTTATCTTATCTGACCTTCATTTACCCTACCTGACCTTCCTTTACCTCATCTGACCTTCAATGACAAATTAACTTATAAGTTAAAAAATTCAATAAAAAATCTATTTATTTATCCAGCTTCCTGGCAAATATTTCTCGCCGGATTGGATGGGTCAACCCAAAGCAAATTGGATCTCGTTTACCGATCAACAATCGGCAATTTTATCGATGTTAGCTATCTACCAGATCGATTGAGTCTGTTGCCGAAGCTGGATAGCAATTCTTCTGCCACTCATACTACTACTAGTAATAATAAAAAGCTGCGGCTAAGAAAATCGGTGTCATTTAGTTATGCTGAATCTGCTACTAACAGTAGTACTGGTATGAGAGCCCGTTCTGGTATTATGAAAAAATCCCATCAGGGTAGCAACAATGAAAATTCCACCGAATCACTAGCCGAATTCGAAGCTGTTGAAATAGCCGCAGAAAATAGTTTCGTTGGTCGATACCTCACCGTCTGCCCAGCTGATCGACTAGATTTCCCAATCCCTACAGAGACTAGTGCTGTCAATCTCAATGCAAGTGCCAATCAGATGATGTGCTCGCGATGCTGTGTGCGACTGATCAATTCTAGTTCCAGTAGATGGGTCGCCTACAAGGTTTGTTTCTGTTCCCATTGTTTCATTTTTAATTGCTCCTCAATGCCCGCTCTTAATGCCTCTATTTTTGCTTTATAGATCAGTATCTTCCGTCATTATCCCAGTTTCATATCTTCTTTTCTATCTCTCTCTTCTTATCTCCCATTACCCTCTCCCCTTCCCCTGTCTACATTACTTATCCCTATTTCCGTGTCTCGCTCTCCCACTATATCAATCAGTCTCCTTGTCACCCTCTCCCACTCTACCAATCAGTCTCCTGTCGCCCTCTCCCACTCTACCAATCAGTCTCCTGTCGCCTTCTCCCACTCTACCAATCAGTCTCCCTGTCTCCCTCTCCCACTCCACCAATCAGTCCCTGTCTCACTCCCACTCTCCTAATTAGTCTCCCCGTCTCCCTCTCCCACTCTACCAATCAGTCTCCCTGTCTCCCTCTCCCACTCTACCAATCAGTCCCTGTCTCACTCCCACTCTCCTAATTAGTCTCCCCGTCTCCCTCTCCCACTCTACCAATCAGTCTCTCCCGTCTCCCTCTCCCACTCTACCAATCAGTCTCTCCCGTCTCCCTCCCACTCTACCAATCAGTCTCCCTGTCACCATCTCCCACTCTACCAATCAGTCTCCCGTTTCCCTCTCCCACTCTAATAATCAGTCTCCCTGTCACCCTCTCCCATTACCAATCAGTCTCCCTGTCACCCTCTCCCACTCTACCAATCAGTCCCCCTGTCTCCTCATCTCATATCAGTAATCAGGATAAGTGGACTTATCATAAATTTGCCAAACCCCGCTGACAGATTCGAACCACAGCGCCGAGCGACTATCGTGTAAAGCCTAGCTGTTCAATACTGCCGCCAAATTCTTGCGCATCTATCATTGTTGTATATAGGCGTACTAGCAACAATACTACTGATAGTAGTAGTAAGCCTAGTAGTTTAAGACGAAAAGCTGACAGAGACAGGCTGCAAATCATTGCCGCACCATTTGAAGCGCCGTCTGTTAAAATCGACGAATTCATCAGTCGAGAATCTGCCGACGCCTGTATTATAGCTGCTCAGCCTGATCAGCTGATGGATCATCGACTGTTGTGTCGACTTGTGCCGACAATTGACTCCGGTTCGAGTCGCCAGTTGACTTCGATCAGTGCCAAAACTTTTTCTAAGGAAGCGGACAAATTAGCCGCTGAGGTGGGCGAGTTTTTTTTAATTAATTATCTATTTTAAGGAACGTTACAATGGCTTAGAGCTATGGATTGTAATCCACCTGGACCTAGGTTAGGGACCTAGGGATGGAGGGGCCGCAAGCAACACCCACTCTAAATTTTCCCAGCTCAGATTGGTACCCGATCCCAGCTGGATGGACTGAAGCAATGCGGTATTAAGTGCCATTGCTAAAAATGCTTGGGCTCGAACCCACGACCTTCCGTTATTAGGCACAACTTCCGACCAAGGCCACCTTAAGTAGAAGGACGGGACACTTCGTTTCTTGGAAAGTTTTTGGAGTCCAATTTTCGCGAAATAATCCACTACGGAGATAAGAAATTTGCAGATTTTCGACATAAAATTAAAGATTGCGCTCGATTGGAAGCAGATGCAGATCTCATCTTTTGATATGTGCTTCCTGCCTTCTTAATCTATCGAACTATGTAGGTCTTAATTTGCGAAAAATTGATCTTCCTATTATTTTTATTGAAAATGATTCATTTTCGTCAAAACCTACTATATGACATATCGTCAATCCAGAAAGAATCGGGCATTGACATGTGACTGGACCAGCAATATTATCAAAAATACTGATAGATAGAAACGTTATTGGACTAAAGCAGACTTTGTTAGAGGAGGATCAGTACGTGCCCAGCAGGTTTTATTGCTATTATAATTTTCGACAAGTGCTTTTACCATTTGAAGATCAATATTTCACACAAAATAAGACCTACATAGTTCGATAGATTAAGAAAGCAAAAAAAACAATCTTTAATTTTCTGTCCAAAATCTGCAAATTTCTTAGCTCCGTAGTGGATTTTTTTTGCGAAAATTAGACTCCAAAAACTTTCCAAGAAACGAAGTGTCCCGTCCTTCTACTTAAGGTGTCCTTGCTTCCGACAAAGCTCCTTATTATTGGGCACGGTAAATGGGATTAAGCACTGGGGAAATTTCTGAAAGGCTATTAAACTTGATCGCGCATAACAATTTGCTTTAATTTCAGGTTGCTGAACTCAATCAAACTGTCAACAGGCTGTCTTTAGGCGAGGTCATACAATTAAAATCTACAGATGCCATTAGCAGCATTGGTATTTCAATACGTTTTGTGCTGCTGTATTTGTGCTTGTTGCTAGCGGCTTTTGTTTCAGGTTGGACATACAGTACTTAGTATTATTTTGTAGTACTATTTTTCTAATTGATAATTTGTTTTGCCACCTTTTTTGACTGCAAAATTTAACTATCATCACACTTGGGAGCTTGATTTTATATTTTTACTGTCATTTTTGTGTTCGAAAGTGTCATAATTGTAAATAACTAAGCAGTTAGTAACCATTTAGCCATGTCTTTGCAAATTCTACATTTTTGGAACAATTTTTAGCCGCATTTTTAAATGGCATCTTATAACTTATTTAGTGTGTTTTTCTGTTGATTTATCATATTTTTACTGTTTTGTATGTATTTTTCTGATTTTTACTAGACTTCTGTATATAAACCTGTTGTGTAAATAATTTCATAAATAAGTAAATAAAGCATCTACATAAACTTTTGCGCAATCGCAATTTCCAATGCTTTCATCAAAAATTGTTCTTATTACAATATTTCCGCATTATCATTTTTTGCTACTAATAGTAGGAAAGGCTGTTACAGAATGAAAACGCAATATTGTACTCGTAGGGGAGAATTTTCGCTTAAAAAAGAAATCTCAAAAGTCTTTGTAGGTCCACTTAGTCTTTGTTAACATTTTTTAATTGAATAATCCAGATTTAAACTTTACAGTGCAATCAAATGCGTCACCGTCAGCTGTAACAGAATAAAATATTCAAAGAAAGTATTAAAACAAAGGCGAATTTTCGTTTTTTTTATCACCGAAAAAATGCCGTCCAATCGAGCATTCGGTCGGCAGCACCAGCGAATCCAAGTCACTGAGGAGGTGAGCATCGCGGTGGCTCTGGCATTGAATAGGCTGTTGAAACAGGCATCGGGCGAGTACACGTTCCCGACGTCCTTCACCACCAACGAGCGGGCCTACGTGCACAGCGAGGCGGCTGCGCTTGGCTTGAAGTCGCGGTCACGCGGCCGGGGCCACTCGCGCCGAGTGACGGTTGCTAAGCGGCCAGTCGACGTTGTAGAAATGCGCCGCGTTAACTTTGCACTGTCGTGGAATTCCTGTCGCGATATTGCCCAGATGGCGCAGCACTGCCCGCTCACCGACAAGGAGCGGGCCGACCTGACGCCCAGAACTGACAGGGCGCAGGGGCAGCCGAGGAATTTGCAGTTCACAACTGGCCGACTTATGGGCATTGTGCCTCAGGTGGGTGTCTATTGACTATAGATAGATAGTTAGATAGATAGATAGATAGATAGATAGATAGACAGACAGACAGACACATAGATAAATAGATAGATACATAGATAGATAAATAATTGCAAAACCACACCAATCATGCAAATAATTGAATCAATATCAATTCCGTTGCAGGTGCCGCAGCCTCGCCGTCAAACTGAACTATCAAAGTCGGCCCAGCGACTCCCTGTGTGGGAGCGACGCGACGAGATTATCAAACTAATTAACGAACGCCAGGTAGTGCTAATTAGCGGCGATCCTGGCACTGGAAAGACTACCCAGGTAATTAAAACTTAAGTTTTAGTTTACTTTTTTACTAGCTCCTCCATGTGTTCTCATGCATCAGGTGTCATAATTAATGACTGGCCACCCTCCCCACCGCCGCAGCTGTTATCAGGTGTGATAATTAATGACTGGCCATCCTCCCCACCGCCGCAGCTGTTATCAGGTGTGATAATTAATGACTGGCCACCCTCCCCACAGCCGCCGCTGTTATCAGGTGTGATAATTAATGACTGGCCACCCTCCCCACAGCCGCCGCTGTTATCAGGTGTGATAATTAATGACTGGCCACCCTCCCCACAGCCGCAGCAGTTATCAGGTGTGATAATTAATGACTGGCCACCCACCCCACAGCCGCAGCAGTTATCAGGTGTGATAATTAATGACTGGCCACCCACCCCACAGCCGCAGCAGTTATCAGGTGTGATAATTAATGACTGGCCACCCTCCCCACAGCCGCAGCAGTTATCAGGTGTGATAATTAATGACTGGCCACCCATCCCACAGCCGCAGCAGTTATCAGGTGTGATAATTAATGACTGGCCACCCATCCCACCGCCGCAGCAGTTATCAGGTGTGATAATTAATGACTGGCCACCCACACACAGCCCAGGAGTTAACGCAGGTTACTCAAACCCAATTTTTAAACACCTTCCCCTCACTCAGGTGCCGCAGATGATCTTGGACGATTGCGCAGCCAACGGTCGCAAATGCCGCATTGTGTGCGCCCAGCCCAGACGCCTCGCAGCCGTGTCAAACGCTGAGCGCGTAGCCGCTGAATTAGGCGAAAAAGTTGGCGAAACTGTCGGCTTTCACATTCGCCTAGAATCGAAAGTGTCACCGAAAACTACTCTGCTAGCTTTCTGCACCAATGGTGTACTATTGCGCACTCTGTCAGCTGATCCGCATCGAAGCTTTGTACACCAAACCACTCACGTGATTATCGACGAAATTCACGAGCGAGATCGTCTAGCCGATTTTCTTCTAGTTTGTCTGCGCGACCTTTTAGCTCAGCACTCACATCTGCGACTCATATTGATGTCGGCCAATATGCAGACAGATTTGTTTCAATCCTATTTCACCAATTGTCCATTGGTTGTGGTGCCTAATAGAACCCATCCGGTGACTGATTTCTACTTGGAAGAGGTTCGCTTCTGCTTGGTGTGATCATAGGAGAATGGGATTTCGGTGGTGTGAGAGGCGTGTGATCCTGGTAGAATGGGATTTCAGTAGTGTGACAGACGTTTGATGGGAGAATGGGATTTCTGTGGCGTGACAGGCGTTTGATCATGGGATAATGGGACTTCGGTGGTGAGGCGTTTGATGGGAGAATGGGATTTCGGTGGTGTGAAAGGCGCGTGATCCTGGGAGAATGGGATTTCAGTGGTGTGAGAGGCGTGTGATCCTGGGAGAATGGGATTTCAGTGGTGTGAAAGGCGCGTGATCCTGGGAGAATGGGATTTCAGTGGTGTGAGAGGCGTGTGATCCTGGGAGAATGGGATTTCAGTGGTGTGAAAGGCGCGTGATCCTGGGAGAATGGGGTTTCTGTGGTGTGTGAGGCGTGTGATCCTGGGAGAATGGGATTTCGGTGGTGTGAGAGGCGTGTGATCCTGGGAGAATGGGATTTCTAGGATATTGTGAGCAATTTAGGAAAATGCGATTTTTGGGTTATTAAAAGCGGTATTAAATATCCCATGCCCGGCAGATTCTCGACCTCACTGGCTATCACGGCGGCTCAGCCGCTGTCGCGGCCACCCAAGCCGCCTCCGCTGCCACCGCAGCCGTCGCCGAAGAGGCCCTTCAACGCTGGTGCGGCGGCGATGGTCATCATAAAAAATCAACCGATTTCCTTACTACCGAATACTCGTTAGACTCGGTTGCCCATAGCAACAAAGCCGAAGATGCTCGTCCTCCTACCGATGCCGAATCCGCTATGGAATTCGACACGCTGCTTAGTCGAGCTTGGACCGACAACGATCGGCAAGCATTGGACCGTGCCGTGTCCTTGATCCAATCCGGTTGCGTGCCAGTAGATCGAGCCCACTCGGACACCGGCGCCACCGCTCTGATGGTTGCCGCCGGACGCGGTTTCATTGGCTGCGTCGACGCGTTGCTAACCTGCCTGCGCGCCGATCCGTTGGTTCGCGCTCCGAACGGTTGGTGCGCCGTAGACTGGGCCGACAAGTTCGGTCAGGATCGGGCGGCGTCAATTATCAGGGCGCACACGGCGGCTACAAATACTGACGCCGACGTTTGTGAAGTTGACTGCGAGTTGGTTGTGCGGCTGCTTCAGGTTGGCTCCGGTTTGCTGGGCTTGTCTATTTTGGTCTTTTATCAGGTTTTTTAGTGATACCCTCCTCTAGTAGATCCTCCAGTGTGTTTTTAGTGATACCCTCCTCTAGTAGATCCTCCAGTGTGTTTTTAGTGATACCCTCCTCTAGTAGATCCTCCAGTGTGTTTTAGTGATACCCTCCTCTAGTAGATCCTTCAGTGTGTTTTAGTGATACCCTCCTCTAGTACATCCTCCAGTGTGTTTTTAGTGATACCCTCCTCTAGTAGATCCTCCAGTGTGTTTTTGTGATACCCCCCTCAAGTAGATCCTTCAGTGTGTTTTAGTGATACCCTCCTCTAGTACATCCTCCAGTGTGTTTTTAGTGATACCCTCCTCTAGTAGATCCTCCAGTGTGTTTTTGTGATACCCTCCTCTAGTACATCCTCCAGTGTGTTTTTAGTGATACCCTCCTCTAGTAGATCCTCCAGTGTGTTTTTGTGATACCCCCCTCAAGTAGATCCTTCAGTGTGTTTTAGTGATACCCTCCTCTAGTACATCCTCCAGTGTGTTTTTAGTGATACCCTCCTCTAGTAGATCCTCCAGTGTGTTTTTGTGATACCCTCCTCAAGTAGATCCCTCAGTGTGTTTTAGTGATACCCTCCTCTAGTAGATCCTCCAGTGTGTTTTAGTGATACCCTCCTCAAGTATCACCTCCTCAAGTAGATCCCTCAGTGTGTTTTAGTGATACCCTCCTCTAGTAGATCCTCCAGTGTGTTTTAGTGATACCCTCCTCAAGTATCACCTCCTCAAGTAGATCCCTCAGTGTGTTTTAGTGATACCCTCCTCTAGTAGATCCTCCAGTGTGTTTTAGTGATACCCTCCTCTAGTAGATCCTCCGGTGTGTTTTTAGTGATACCCTCCTCTAGTAGATCCTCCAGTGTGTTTTTAGTGATACCCTCCTCTAGTAGATCCTCCAGTGTGTTTTTAGTGATACCCTCCTCTAGTAGATCCTCCAGTGTGTTTTAGTGATACCCTCCTCAAGTATCACCTCCTCAAGTAGATCCCTCAGTGTGTTTTAGTGATACCCTCCTCTAGTAGATCCTTCAGTGTGTTTTAGTGATACCCTCCTCTAGTAGATCCTCCAGTGTGTTTTAGTGATACCCTCCTCAAGTATCACCTCCTCAAGTAGATCCCTCAGTGTGTTTTAGTGATACCCTCCTCTAGTAGATCCTCCAGTGTGTTTTAGTGATACCCTCCTCTAGTAGATCCTCCGGTGTGTTTTTAGTGATACCCTCCTCTAGTAGATCCTCCAGTGTGTTTTTAGTGATACCCTCCTCTAGTAGATCCTCCAGTGTGTTTTTAGTGATACCCTCCTCTAGTAGATCCTCCAGTGTGTTTTAGTGATACCCTCCTCAAGTATCACCTCCTCAAGTAGATCCCTCAGTGTGTTTTAGTGATACCCTCCTCTAGTAGATCCTTCAGTGTGTTTTAGTGATACCCTCCTCAAGTATCACCTCCTCAAGTAGATCCCTCAGTGTGTTTTAGTGATACCCTCCTCTAGTAGATCCTCCAGTGTGTTTTAGTGATACCCTCCTCTAGTAGATCCTCCGGTGTGTTTTTAGTGATACCCTCCTCTAGTAGATCCTCCAGTGTGTTTTTAGTGATACCCTCCTCTAGTAGATCCTCCAGTGTGTTTTTAGTGATACCCTCCTCAAGTAGATCCTCCAGCGTGTTTTTAGGGATAACTTTCATAATGATGATCTTGCTTGCTTTTAGTGATTTGCCTTTTTTTGGCACTTATGTAGCCTACTATTAGTAGGCAAATCGTACATTATTTTCCAATTAAATTCTGGCAGGCCATACATCAGAACTATCCGATTCAGTCTGCGGAAAAACGCAGCGGCGCCGTATTAATCTTCGTGCCTGGCTTTGAAGACATCATGTCTCTGTATCAGCTGATTCGCCAGTCCACTCTGCCCTTTGCCCGCACAGCTATGCTGTTTGTGCTGCACTCTCAGCTCCGGTTGGACGATCAAAAGGCGGTCAGTTGGTTTTGGTTTGCTATTTGCTAGTTAGTGCTGTCAGACCAGTCTGTCAGTCAGTGCTGTCAGACCAGTCTGTCAGTCAGTGCTGTCAGACCAGTCTGTCAGTCAGTGCTGTCAGACCAACCTGTCAGTCAGAGCTGTCAAACCAATCTGTCAGACAAACCTGTCTGTCAGAGCTGTCAGACCGACCTGTCAGTCAGAGCTGTCAGACAAATCTGTCAGTCAGTGCTGTCAGACCAGTCTGTCAGTCAGTGCTGTCAGACAAACATGTCAGACAGACCTGTCAGTCAGAGCTGTCAAACCAATCTGTCAGTCAGTGCTGTCAGACCAACCTGTCAGTCAGTGCTGTCAGACCAATCTGTCAGTCAGAGCAGTCAGAAAAATCTGTCAGTCAGAGCTGTCAGACAAATCTGTCAGTCAGTGCTGTCAGACAAACATGTCAGACAGAGCTGTCAGACAAACATGTCAGTCAGAGCTGTCAGACCAATCTGTCAGTCAAAGCTGTCAGAAAACACGTTAGTCAGAGCTGTCAGACAAACATGTCAGTCAGGGCTGATGCTAAAAGCTTTTCCCACGCACCTCACCTAATCCCGCGCCCCTCGCCCTCCAACTCTTCAGGTATTTCGCCCAACGCCCCCAGACCGTCGCAAAGTAATTCTGGCCACTAACATCGCCGAAACCTCGCTGACAATAGACGACGTCAGCTTCGTGATTGACACAGGCCTAGCCAAGCAGAAGTGGCTGGACTCTGGCACCGGCGTTGTCACCTTCCAGTGCGCCTGGATTGCTCAGAGCAGCGCCAATCAACGCCGAGGCAGGTGCGGTCGCTGCGGACCCGGCGTCTGTTTCCGTCTGTACAGCAGGCAGCGCTACGCTGCTATGCAAGCCTACCCGGAACCCGAGATTAGTCGCTATCCGCTGGAAGAGCTCTGTCTCCAAAGTCGCCTGCTAGTACCAACTCCCGATTCGACTAATAGCGGCGCCGTCCTAGGCGTCAGCATCGCCGAATTTCTTGGCAAAACATTGGAACCTCCGCCTATTGAGCACATTCAATCATCTGTTGCTCTGCTGAAAGAGATGGACGCTTTGGACGCGTTTGAGGTGACTGTTGTTCTTTGGCTATTGTTTTGATTTTTTTGTTAAAGGCATAGGAGCGTCCACTGAAGCAATTGGGTGTCCACTAACAGTTTAGGAATGTCCACTAAAGAGACAGTGAGTGTCCATTGAAGGGATAGGAATGTCCACTGGATAGGAATGTCCCATCCCTTCAGTAGACACTCCCATCCCTTCAGTAGACACTCCCATCCCTTCAGTAGACACTCCCATCCCTTCAGTAGACACTCCCATCCCTTCAGTAGACACTCCCATCCCTTCAGTAGACACTCCCATCCCTTCAGTAGACACTCCCATCCTTTCAGTGGACACTCCCATCCCTTCAGTGGACACTCCCATCCCTTCAGTGGACACTCCCATCCTTTCAGTGGACACTCCCATCCTTTCAGTGGACACTCCCATCCCTTCAGTAGACACTCCCATCCCTTCAGTAGACACTCCCATCCCTTCAGTGGACACTCCCATCCTTTCAGTGGACACTCCCATCCTTTCAGTAGACACTCCCATCCTTTCAGTGGACACTCCCATCCCTTCAGTAGACACTCCCATCCTTTCAGTGGACACTCCCATCCTTTCAGTGGACACTCCCATCCTTTCAGTGGACACTCCCATCCCTTCAGTAGACACTCCCATCCCTTCAGTAGACACTCCCATCCCTTCAGTAGACACTCCCATCCCTTCAGTAGACACTCCCATCCTTTCAGTGGACACTCCCATCCCTTCAGTAGACACTCCCATCCTTTCAGTGGACACTCCCATCCCTTCAGTAGACACTCCCATCCCTTCAGTAGACACTCCCATCCTTTCAGTGGACACTCCCATCCTTTCAGTGGACACTCCCATCCCTTCAGTAGACACTCCCATCCTTTCAGTGGACACTCCCATCCTTTCAGTGGACACTCCCATCCCTTCAGTAGACACTCCCATCCTTTCAGTGGACACTCCCATCCCTTCAGTAGACACTCCCATCCTTTCAGTGGACACTCCCATCCCTTCAGTAGACACTCCCATCCCTTCAGTAGACACTCCCATCCTTTCAGTGGACACTCCCATCCCTTCAGTAGACACTCCCATCCCTTCAGTAGACACTCCCATCCTTTCAGTGGACACTCCCATCCTTTCAGTGGACACTCCCATCCCTTCAGTAGACACTCCCATCCTTTCAGTGGACACTCCCATCCCTTCAGTAGACACTCCCATCCTTTCAGTGGACCCTCCAAAAAGTGACATCTAACCAAGGAATCTAAATATCTGACTGCCTAAAACGAATCCATTAAAAAAATAACGCCTCCATTCCCAAGGACCTAACCGAATTGGGCCTGCACCTGTGCGACCTACCCATCGAGCCTAGACTAGCAAAAATGGTGCTAGTCAGCGTCATACTAAAGTGCATCGACCCGGTGCTCACCATAGCCGCCATACTGTCCTATCGGGAGCCATTTGTTATCCCATCGGAGCCCAACAAGCGTTGGGCAGCCCTCGCCGCTAGACGCAAGTTCAGCGTCGACACCTACAGCGACCACATGTCCCTGCTGAGGGCTTTTCAACAATGGCAGCGCGCCAGAAGCGAAGGCTGGGAGGCCAGTTTCTGCGAACGGAACTACATATCCGGCGCCGCGTTCGAGATGATTCTGGGCATTCGAAGCCAACTACTAGGGCAGCTGCGAGCCAGTGCGTTTGTTAAGACTAAAGGCTCCGGTGACGTGCGCGATTTGAACACTAATTCTGAGAATTGGGCCGTTGTTAAGGCCGCTTTGGTGGCGGGTAGCTACCCGAATTTGGCCAAGGTTGGTGCTTCTGTTTATTTTGTCATTCCGGTTTTCGACATCGATTTCCTGTTTCTGTCAAATCTTGGGGTCATGAATCACTCATTGCGTCATAAAGCTTGGGGTCAGGAGTCACTCATTGCGTCAGCAAGCTTGGCGTCATGAATCATTCATTGTGTCATCAAGCTGGGGGCCATAAATCACTCATTGCGTCATGAAGCTTGGGGTCATGAATCACTCATTGTGTCATAACGCTTGGGGTCATGAATCACTGATTGCGTCATCAATCTTAGGGTCATGAATCACTCATTGCGTCGTAAAGCTTAGGGTCATGAATCACTCATTGCGTCATAAAGCTTGGGGTCATGAATCACTCATTGCGTCATAAAGCTTGGGGTCATGAATCACTCATTGCTTCATCAAGCTTAGGGTGATAAATCACTCATTGTGTCATAAATCTTGGGGTCATGAATCACTCATTGCGTCATAAAGCTTGGGGTCATGAATCACTCATTGTGTCATAACGCTTGGGTTCATGAATCACTTATTGCGTCATCAAGCTTGGGGTCGTGAATCACTTATTGCGTCATCAAGCTAGGGGTCATGAATCACTCATTGCGTCATTAAGCTTGGGGTCATGAATCACTCATTGCGTCATAAAGCTTAGGGTCATAAATCACTCATTGCGTCATAAATCTCGAGGTCATGAATAACTCATTGCATCATAAAGCTTGGAGTCACAAATCACTTATTGCGTCATACAGCTGTCATGGCGTAAACGTGTCATAAAGCTTGGTGTCATGACTTATTTATTGTGTGAATTAATGATCCAGTGGAATTTTTCCACTTTATTTCCCTTTCACTCCCCTCCCTATTCCCCAGGTCGATCGCGAGCGCCGCCGCCTGTACTCGCGCACCGTCCACTGCGTCCGTTTCCATCCCCAGAGCGTGCTGAGCCCGCAGCCGTCTGGCAGCAACAATTCGACGGCCCAGGAGACGCACGCCAGCGCCGTCGACCAGCTGCCCAGCGATTGGCTGGTGTACAACGAGGCTGTACGCAGCGGCGGCGGCCGCATCGCTCACATTCGCTGCGCCAGCGTCGTCAGCCCGGCCGCCGTCCTGCTGTTCGCCGGCTCCTGCCGTCTGCCGGCCGACTACGTCGCCAAACTCGAACGGGCCCTGCTGATGACGCCGCCGCCGCAGCCGCCGGCCGCCTGCTCCGCGTCTTCCACCGACGCTTCGGCAGATCCTGCGACGATGACGACGACAGCCGCTAGCGACGAAATCGACAATTCCGACGATAAAGTTAACAACGACGACGGCGATCCTTCATTAGCGAACGGCGACTTCGACGAATTTGGTAACAACGGCGACTTCGACGACGACGACGATTTCGATGACGAACTGGACGACGAGGAAGAGGATAATAATCCTCAGGATAGGCGGCTTCGGCGTCACCTCGCCCTGTCGGTTGACCAGTGGATTCGAGTGCGGTCAGATCGGGAGTCGCTGCGCTGCCTGCTGCAGCTCCGGCTGAAGCTCAGCGCCCTGCTGCTCAGGCGGGTGCGAAACCCGGCCAAACTGCTCAGCTTCCAGGACGAGGCCGTGCTCAAAGCCTTAGTCAACGTGCTCACCTACGAGGAGCAGGCGCTCGGCCTGCGGCAGCCTAGCGGCGTTGGCGCCAAACCGCGTCAAATTGGCGCCGCAGATTCTTTGTTCCGGCCGCCTGAGCTGGCGCCTGACGAGGAGAAGCCGGCTGCCGGTTCTACAGTTGAAAAATCTCTGACGCCTCCGCCGCAGCCGCCGCTGCCGCCACCTCCGCCGACTTCGCATACCCAGCAGCAGCTGCCGACATCGCTGCTTCAGCAAATGTCGCTTCATCAGCAGCAGCAGCCGCCACAGCAGCAACAGCAGCAATTTGGCCAGTATCAACATCAGCAGCAGGTCGGTTTTAGCTGCTAGTTTGTTTGTAGCTTTCTGCTGGATCCTCTTTGACCTATTGCTGACCCAGAAGGTTGTAGCTTTCTGCTGGAAATTCTTTGACCCATTGCTGACCCAGAAGGTTGTAGCTTTCTGCTGGATCTTCTTTGACCCATTGCTGACCCAGAAGGTTGTAGCTTTCTGCTGGATCCTCTTTGACCTATTGCTGACCCAGAAGGTTGTAGCTTTCTGCTGGATCCTCTTTGACCTATTGCTGACCCAGAAGGTTGTAGCTTTCTGCTGGATCCTCCTTGACCTATTGCTGACCCAGAAGGTTGTAGCTTTCTGCTGGATCTTCTTTGACCCATTGCTGACCCAGAAGGTTGTAGCTTTCTGCTGGATCCTCCTTGACCTATTGCTGACCCAGAAGGTTGTAGCTTTCTGCTGGATCTTCTTTGACCCATTGCTGACCCAAAAGTTTGTAGCTTTCTGCTGGATCCTCTTTGACCCATTGCTGACCCCAGAAGTTTGTAGCTTTCTGTTGGATTATTCTTGACCCATTGCTGACCCAGCGGTTTGTAGCTTTCTGTTGGATTATTCTTGACCCATTGCTGACCCAGCGGTTTGTAGCTTTCTGTTGGATTATTCTTGACCCATTGCTGACCCAGCGGTTTGTAGCTTTCTGTTGGATTATTCTTGACCCATTGCTGACCCAGCGGTTTGTAGCTTTCTGTTGGATTATTCTTGACCCATTGCTGACCCAGCGGTTTGTAGCTTTCTGTTGGATTATTCTTGACCCATCGCTGACCCAGCAGCTCAGTTGCTTTCGATTCCCTATCAACATTCCAGGCCCCCAGGAAGCGCTACTTCCTGCTGCCCGTGACGAGTCCCAGCCTGTGGTCGCACGCGCAGGCCCACTGCAGCTTGCCAGTTCAATCCAGTCTCGAGCGTCGCCTGTCAGCCGCCCTCCGCGAAACTTCGTCGAATTCAGTCGGCGTTGGCGTTGGCGCCGGCGGCGGCGGCGGCGGCGGCGGCGGCGGCGGCGGCGGCGGCGGCGGCGGCGGCGGCGGAGTCTTGCTGTTGCTGCTGTACACGCGAGCTCGTCACTCGTCGTCGTCTTCGTCGTCGGCTGCTGCAGCTGCTGCGGCTGCTAACGACGACGAAGCTTCCTCATCGAGTTCGGCTTCTCTGCTAGGCCTCGCCCGTCTGCGAAGCGTCCACGCTGGTCAAGACGGCGCCTATCGGGTCAGCTTCGACTGGATCCAACGGCACCAGCTGTACCAGCACCAGCAGCAGCAGGAGCACCAGCCCGACCTCGCCGATTCGTCGGCATCTGTCGTTGAAGCCGGCGTTGAACTGCCCGCTGCCGAGGCCGACAGACTTCTGGCCCTGTTCTGTTCTTCTGGCGTGGCTAATCATACTACTGCTAGTAATACTGCTCAGCAGCAGCAGCAGCAGCAATTGTTGGCTTCATCTCGGTTTCCGCCTAGCAGCAACAGTGGTAGCAGCAGCGCCTATCAACAACTTCATCATCATCATCAGCAGCAGCAGCAGCAGCAACAACAACAACAATTAAAGCAACAGCCAGTGTGGCTGCAGACCACATCTGCTGGCCAGCAACTTTTGCTAACCGCTCCCGCCGCTGCCGCTCTGCTTCAGCAGCAACAACAGCAGCAACAGCAACAGCAGCAGTACACCGATGCCAGACTGTTAATGGCTGCCGCCGCAGCGGCTAACTTGCAGATGCGCAGTGGAGCGAACCCGGCTCAGCAGACTCCGCAGCAGCAGCAGAATGCTCTGGCCGCTGTTATTGCCGCAGCCCTACAACAACAGAAGCAGCAGCAACAGCAGCAACAGCAGAATCGTTTCTCTTAGGAAGAGAGAGTGACTTTTCCTAGAAACCTATGATAGCTCAACTAGCTTTGGGTAAAACAATTTTTGTTGACTTTTGATTGCGTGGGGACCATTTCAATTGAACATTTTTTTCAAGCTTTGATCACAAGTGTTTGGTTGTGTCCATGTGCTGATCGAGTTGTGTCACTCTGTTCTGTGCCACCTGGTTTTCCCAGTTGGGTCAGTCTTTTCTGACCAAGTTTTGTCAGTCTTCTATGGCCCAATTTTTTTCACTCCTGACCCAGTTGTGTCACTCGTCATTGACCCAGTTGTGTCACTCATCATTGACCCACTTGTGTCACTCTATGTTTGACCCAGTTGTGTCACTCTTCATTGACCCAGTTGTGTCACTCTATCTTTGACCCAGTTGTGTCACTCTATGTTTGACCCACTTGTGTCACTCTATGTTTGACCCAGTTGTGTCACTCTTCATTGACCCAGTTGTGTCACTCTATCTTTGACCCAGTTGTGTCACTCTATCTTTGACCCAGTTGTGTCACTCTATCTTTGACCCAGTTGTGTCACTCTATCTTTGACCCAGTTGTGTCACTCTATCTTTGACCCAGTTGTGTCACTCTATCTTTGACCCAGTTGTGTCACTCTTCATTGACCCAGTTGTGTCACTCTATGTTTGACCCAGTTGTGTCACTCTATGTTTGACCCAGTTGTGTCACTCTATCTTTGACCCAGTTGTGTCACTCTATCTTTGACCCAGTTGTGTCACTCTATCTTTGACCCAGTTGTGTCACTCTATCTTTGACCCAGTTGTGTCACTCTTCATTGACCCAGTTGTGTCACTCTATCTTTGACCCAGTTGTGTCACTCTTCATTGACCCAGTTGTGTCACTCTTCATTGACCCAGTTGTGTCACTCTATGTTTGACCCAGTTGTGTCACTCTATGTTTGACCCAGTTGTGTCACTCTATCTTTGACCCAGTTGTGTCACTCTATCTTTGACCCAGTTGTGTCACTCTATCTTTGACCCAGTTGTGTCACTCTTCATTGACCCAGTTGTGTCACTCTTCATTGACCCAGTTGTGTCACTCTATGTTTGACCCAGTTGTGTCACTCTATCTTTGACCCAGTTGTGTCACTCTTCATTGACCCAGTTGTGTCACTCTATCTTTGACCCAGTTGTGTCACTCTATCTTTGACCCAGTTGTGTCACTCTATCTTTGACCCAGTTGTGTCACTCTATCTTTGACCCAGTTGTGTCACTCTATCTTTGACCCAGTTGTGTCACTCTATCTTTGACCCAGTTGTGTCACTCTATCTTTGACCCAGTTGTGTCACTCTTCATTGACCCAGTTGTGTCACTCTATGTTTGACCCAGTTGTGTCACTCTATGTTTGACCCAGTTGTGTCACTCTATCTTTGACCCAGTTGTGTCACTCTTTCTTTCATCCAGTTGTGTCACTCTTTCTTTCATTCAGTTGTGTCACTCTTCCTTTCATTCAGTTGTGTCACTCGTCCTTTCATTCAGTTGTGTTACTCGTCCTTTCATTCAGTTGTGTCACTCTTCTTTGACCCGGTTTTTTTAATTTTTCATCCAAGTTGTTGGTTTTGTCTCATTTTTGTCAAATTAACCACCCTCGTTTTTATTAAGTTTTTTTAGGCTATGCTGCATCTCTCGTTGGTGTCCTATCCGATTTGCATCACTCGGTGATGGCGCAGTTGATATAATATTTGTTTTTCACTATTAAAAAAAATCTGCGCTTTCTTTCATCGCAATAGATTTTCCATCTTTGTCTATTTGCTAGCTGATAAAACGCTGCTTTTTATGAAAAAATCAAATAAAAACGGGATAATTTTATTTCTGTTTTGGTGCATTATTTTCATTTATTTTTTCCTGTTTTCTTGCTTTTATTTTCTTAGTTTGCATTTACTTTGGGGGCATCCTTTTTTGCGGGAATTTTCCCCGTATGAAGTTTCCTCGCTTGAGGTTTTTTTGATAAAGTTTTTTTACTTGCCAAAATTGGCTTTTTAGCGAAATATAAAAGTCGATAAAAATGAAAAAAATTAAACTGTTTGTTTTGTCCTAGTTCGTTTTGTTTAAAAAAAACATTTTCATTATTAGCTTTGCTCTGATATTGCTTTTTTCATGTGGCGCTCTAGGAATATAACTTGCACCGGAGAAACCATATACTTTGTATTTAGAGATTTGAAGGTAGGAAGCGGAAGTGACAGAAGGGTAGGGAGCGGAAGTGATAGAAGGGTAAGGAGCGGAAGTGATATAAGGGTAGGGAGCGGAAGTGATAGAAGGGTAGGGAGCGGAAGTGATATAAGGGTAGGGAGCGGAAGTGATAGAAGGGTAAGGAGCGGAAGTGATATAAGGGTAGGGAGCGGAAGTGATAGAAGGGTAGGGAGCGGAAGTGATATAAGGGTAGGGAGCGGAAGTGATAGAAGGGTAAGGAGCGGAAGTGATAGAAGGGTAGGGAGCTGGAACGATAGAAGGGTAGGGAGCTGAGTAGATTGTAGTGTACCAATTTTAAGCTAGATCACAGGCTTCTTTGTTAGGTTCAAGTTAAATGGTGAAGACGTATAAGACTATGATTACTTAGTTGTAAAAAACGCGTTTTTAAAATCTTGTATTGGTTGTAAAAATCCTCTAGCTAAGCTTCCCTCAATCGAAAGTCAAAGTCTATCCGGTGACCCCGTGCTAAAATCATCAGGTGGCTACTCGTTAGTAGGCTAACGAGAATATAAAATTCTCTATTCGGCTCAATTATGCGTAATTAAACGCGGGCGGGAGTCTCGTTGCGCTGGTGTCTAAAATAAGGTCAGCTAACCCGCGGACAACCTTCGCCCTATGTACACGTCTCGTTTCATTTGGAGTCACTTTAAAAAAAACACACCAAACAGCTTGCCTGTCGCTAATTGAAATTCGCATGCGATCGAGCGATTCGC
Source organism: Macrostomum cliftonense (assembly GCA_950096795.1). NCBI lineage: Eukaryota > Metazoa > Platyhelminthes > Macrostomidae > Macrostomum > Macrostomum cliftonense. The sequence continues at coordinate 3,906,231 of CATNEM010000149.1, forward strand.
ATAATTTTGGTTCGGAGAAAAAAAACAGCGCAGCAAACGCGGCTCACCCACCACCCACTCTTCGCTGTTCTGCTGTGCTTGCTAAGCAATCGGTGTAACAAATTCTGTAGATAAGGTTTGGTAAACGAGCCTTGCATGTATAGCCCAGGTCTAGAGATTATTCTTAAGCCCGACTGTTTTCCGCTAGAGCTCCGCTAGAACTAGATCGGGCGATTCGAGACACAGCGCGCCATGTCTGAAGATCCATTCCTGCTAGACCAGACCGCTCTGGAGGCCAGGCTGAAGGTTTTGCAGGAGAATTTCGACCACTGGCGTCAGATCCGGAATAGCAACGATGTAGCTGAGTTTGTTGCCAGGACTGATGAGTTCAACTGGTTGCGCGGTGAGCCTGCGCTAACCCTCAGATTCAATTTCCCTCCCATCCCATTTCCCTCCGATCCCCATTTCCTCCAATCCCCTTTTCCTCCAATCCCCTTTTCCCTCCGATCCCCTTTTCCTCCGATCCCCTTTTTCTCCAATCTCATTTTCCTTCAATCTCCTTTTCCCTCCGATCCCCATTTTCCTCCGATCCCTTTTTCCTCCAATCCCATTTTCCTTCCGATCCCCATTTCCTCCGATCCCATTTTCCCTCCGATCCCCTTTTCCTCCGATCCCCTTTCCCTCCGATCCCCATTTCCTCCGATCCTTTTTTCCTCCGATCCCCATTTCCTCCGATCCCCATTTCCTCCGATCCCTTTTTCCTCCAGCCCCCATTTTCCTCCAATCCCCATTTTCCTCCAAACCCCATTTCCTCCGATCCCCATTTCCTCCGATCCCTTTTTCCTCCAGCCCCCATTTTCCTCCAATCCCCATTTTCCTCCAATCCCCATTTTCCTCCGATCCCCATTTCCTCCGATCCCTTTTTCCTCCAGCCCCCATTTTCCTCCAATCTCCATTTTCCTCCAATCCCCATTTTCCTCCGATCCCCATTTTCCTCCGATCCCCATTTTCCTCCGATCCCCATTTTCCTCCGATCCCCATTTTCCTCCAATCTCCATTTTCCTCCGATCCCCATTTTCCTCCGATCCCCATTTTCCTCCGATCCCCATTTTCCTCCGATCCCCATTTTCCTCCGATCCCCATTTTCCTCCGATCCCCATTTCCTCCGATCCCTTTTTCCTCCAGCCCCCATTTTCCTCCAATCTCCATTTTCCTCCAATCCCCATTTTCCTCCGATCCCCATTTTCCTCCGATCCGATTTCCAATCAAACCTGCTTACCCTTCGATTCCCCTTCCCCTCTCTTCGATCCCCCTGCACCTCGCTTTTTTTCTCTCTTGATCATCTCTCACTCGATTTCCTTCCCTTGATTCAATTCCCGGTTAGCCAAACAGCATTTCCCTTCGATTTTTTCACTTAATCCCCGTTAATGCATGAAAATTCCAGTTGAGCTGCACCAGGGTATTAAAAACGCCGGCTGGGATTTGGACGACCTGGAGGAGACGCTCAAAATGATGTCGGAGAGCCGTCAGCTGAGCCTCAGCGAGGCCGACCAGCTCACTAGGCGCCAATTCATAGCCAACGCGCGCCAACTGTTGCGCCAAATTAGCGCCGAAACTTTGCCGCCGTCACAGCCGGGCAGCGCGTTGGCCAGTCGCCCACTTGGCGCCTTCACCGACGCGGAAATTTTGACAGACTCGACGGCTGTTGGACAATGCGGAGCAGCTGGCGGCCATCAGCATCCGCATCACTACATAGAAGAGCCGGCCAGTCTGGACTTGTTAGATCCCGTTGACGACGCCTATAGCAACGAGCCGGGCCGTTGGAAGCGTCGATTAATCTTCGCGCCGCTTCGACAACTTGGACTGGAAGGTGACGGCGGCGGCTGCTGCTGCTGTTTGACAAGTCGGCGGAGGGTGCGAATCTTCCTGGGGATTTTAATTGCCGTCCTGGCAGTCCTGCTTATTGTTGGCGTGGCAACGTCGGTTGCTAGAATGGGCTCATCGTCGACAGGGGGTGTCGACGACACTCATAGCAACAGTACGACAATTGCATCAACTGCTGCAGCTCTGATTACAGGATGAATAAATTCTTAACAGTGATCTGATTTCTAGGGGTAAGGGGAGGAAATTTATTTCGTATTATTTAATGGGAGCTGAGAAATACAATTTGATGATGACGTTAAATTTTAATGGCTACGATTTTCGACGTTAATGGGAACAAAAAGAAACAACGTTGCTGTTTTTTACTTAAAGTATATGTAGGCCTAAACACAGGATTGTTGAGCTTTTTTTAAGCAAACAACAACAACAACAACAAAGTACGCTGTCAGATGGAAAATAAGCAAAGCATTGTCAATATAGCACAGTCCAGATCCAGTGTGGCAGAGTACTCGTAGCTAGCAGTGATAATGATCTGGAATCCTGCTGGATGCGGGATCCCAAATCATCCATTCGAGCAATTTATAAGCCGCAAGCTAGGCCTATGCGCATTGAAAGCTGGAAGTGAAATGATAAAAAACAGTCAAGCCTTGTCACCTGCTAAACTGATATTTCTGCTAGCTGCCACAGTAGGTGTTGAAACTGGAAACTAAGCCAGAATAAGTTCTAGTATTGGCTTAGAACAGTAAAAAAAATGGGGAAAATGTTTTGTGTGTAGGCATATGAGCTTCGTTTATATTAAATTGTGTATTAGCTATACTAATATAGCTATATCATTTCTTGATTTCTGTAGAATCTTCTGGGAGGGAAGGCTCTGTTTCTGTTCGGCTGGGTATCATCACAGTCGTTGAACCACAAGCCAGCCTTGCCATGATCATTTTAGCAGGATCTATTATTTCCGTCATCAAGCGTCAAAAGAGCTGAGACAACCACTGTTCGAAGGGAAAAATGACAAATTCAATTCAGCACACCTTTCCGAAAAGGACAATATTGCAAAATGTGCAAGTGCCACTGGGTGACAAGACAAATTCAATCATCACCTGTCACAGCAGAGTGACTAATTCAAACATCTGTTGCTGTTTCGATTCTCACCTGCCTCTGTTTTCGCCTCTTCCCGCCTTCCACCTGGCAGCATGAAGAGCAGCTCAAAGCATTTTCCAATTCGTCTGTCTCTACAACCTTTCCGACTCAGCCATTCTTCCCTGCTTCCTCGAGTTTCGCAGACTGGCTTCTGGGAGCTGCTACTCTGGCAAAAGAAACTCAGCTTCGGCTGTTAAAATCCTGACTGGATTCAGATCCTCTGCTCAGCCACTCTCAATCCCCAGTCTCCCCGCTCAGCCACTCTCAATCCCCAGTCTCCCCGCTCAGCCACTCTCAATCCCCAGTCTCCCCGCTCAGCCACTCTCAATCCCCAGTCTCCCCGCTCAGCCACTCTCAATCCCCAGTCTCCCCGCTCAGCCACTCTCAATCCCCAGTCTCCCCGCTCAGCCACTCTCAATCCCCAGTCTCAGTTGCTCAACCTAGTGCTCTTCCACCTCTACTCACAGAAACTGGCTGCTTCTGTGATCAATAAGTTTCCCTTTCCAGCTGCTCACCTGTGCTCGCGCGACTCACCTGCCGTCTCAGTGTTTCCCCAATGTTTCATTAGCAAGCATTGTTCTCATTTGGCAAGCGTTTTTCCCATCAAAAATCCTTGCAAAATCGCAGCCAGAAATAGTTCAAGAAAATGAGACTTATTTTAACTTTGTTTTGCCATTTTCGCTTCAGTTTCCCGACCTCCTTCGATCCCCTTTTCCTAATTTCATCCCATTGTTTTCATCGACTCACGAATTCAATTGTGCAGCTGCAAAAAATAATGGGGACTACTCAAAACTCAACAAAATCTTCGCTCTCTGTCAGGCCAATTGAGTGAATGAAAGAGTTGATGAGAATGGCGTTAACTTTTTCGCGAAGTAAAAGTTAAATGCACTTAGATGGGTAAATCTCGACAGGAAAAAGTCGACGGGCAAATCCGTTCGCTGGAAAGTCACTGCCCTAAGGAGCGATCTTTGAAAAATCTTCCAAGATTCTTAGATCTTGGATTATCTTGCACGATCTTGCAAGATTCTGCAAAGATAATCAAAGATTAAAGATTGCAACGAATCTTTGAAGAATCTTGGAAGAATCTTGGATGATTGTCGGAAAATCTTCTAAGAAATTCACGGGACCAAAATTAAAAATCTTAGCTTAAAAATATGCGAAAATTCGTGCGTGCGATCGAAGATTCTTATTAGTGACATAATTATCTTAAGCAATGTTGGGCGCAGGTGTTATTGGATGATTTTTTCTGATTTTGCAGGTGTCCTTGGCATTATTTTAAGCATTTTTAGCATTTAGCATTAGTATATCAGCGTTAAGGTTTTTTTCTTTGTATATTGGTCCATGCAAGTTAGGACATGGAATTGCAACTGTCATACATAGAAATTAAAATGGGCCTAACAATCTACATTAATGCCTGGCGCCTAGTGTGTCTTTCATTTTAATTATACTAGCTATCAATCAGCTTAGCTATCTATCAGTGTAAATTTCAGATGGAAAGTGATCCTATTTCTCAAGTTTAGACCTAGTTTTACTCTAGTCTTAACTTAAATACATAGCTTTATTTTTTAGTCTTAGGCCTATGCTTGATTCAATTTAAAATTATTGTATGCTATTAGGCTTAGCCAGTTTTGTGCATCAAAACATTTGCATCTTAATTTAAACCATGGAATATTCTAAATTTTAAGCATTAAATATGTAAGCCTATTTTGCAATGACAAGGCCAAGGCCTACTAGACTACCATACCATAGGCCTAAATTAATAGGCCTATAATAGGCCCTATTCATAGGCATAGACTATACTTTTATCTAAGGATATTCTATAGTTCTGTTAAAATAATCTAGATTAAATGTTTGCACATTAATAGTATATTTATAGGGCCTAATCACTTTTTTATTTTCAAGCAAAAAGGCCAATCAAAAAGACCTATATTAAGTAGGAATATAATCCTTTTTTACCTAAATTGCCTTGATATTTTCTACATTTTAAGTAGATAATGATTTAAATTGCAATTATTTTGCTTAGTAGCATAACTAGAAAGATTTTTAAAAAATATAGGCCAATACTCTTAAATTTAAGTGATGTATACTACAGCTTTTAAAGGATTATTTCTTAAAAAATAATTAAATAAATAACTATTTGCAAATATTATATTCAAATTTCTAATAAAAACCAGAAAACATTATCCCAGGATGCGAAATTGCATCATGTACTTAATTTTAGGATGCAATTTTGGGGTTTAGGATGCAATTTTTTAAAAGTCCTCTTAAATAAGTCTTTTATTTGGAAGAATTAAAAAAATCTGGATTCAAAATTGCATCCTATATCAAATTTCAGGTTGCGATTCTGAAAGTTAAGATGCAATAGCATCCCTATAGCACAAAAAATAAACCTAGACTTTAGGGGAATGAAATTTAAGGAATGTTTCATTGTATACAAACTAATATTAGGTCTTTTTTACTAATTTCAACAGACTTTCAAATGATAAAAAACAAATTGTAAAATTTTATTTTATTACCATGTAGCATTTCCCCCAGGCATTCAAAATTCAACTCTGGATAGCATTTTCTCAAAGTATAATAATAATAATAATAATTGATTACACCTGTCCCAATCAGGCCAGAATGGTCAAAGCATATAAAATTCCCTAAGCTCATAGCATTTCCTGCAAGCATTCAGAATTGCTTCTTAAATTTTCAGAATTACTCCCAAGCATGTACATGTAGGATTCAAGGTCTTCTAGTATAAAATTGACTTCTAGTAGCCCTTATGGGAGTCCCGAAGCATTTAGAATTATCTACCATGTAGCATTTCCCCCAAGCATGTAGCATTTCCCCCAAGCATGTAGCATTTCCCCCAAGCATGTAGCATTTCCCCCAAGCATGTAGCATTTCCCCCAAGCATGTAGCATTTCCCCCAAGCATGTAGCATTTCCCCCAAGCATGTAGCATTTCCCCCAAGCATGTAGCATTTCCCCCAAGCATGTAGCATTTCCCCCAAGCATGTAGCATTTCCCCTAAGCATGTAGCATTTCCCCCAAGCATGTAGCATTTCCCCCAAGCATGTAGCATTTCCCCCAAGCATGTAGCATTTCCCCCAAGCATGTAGCATTTCCCCCAAGCATGTAGCATTTCCCCCAAGCATGTAGCATTTCCCCCAAGCATGTAGCATTTCCCCCAAGCATGTAGCATTTCCCCCAAGCATGTAGCATTTCCCCCAAGCATGTAGCATTTCCCCCAAGCATGTAGCATTTCCCCCAAGCATGTAGCATTTCCCCCAAGCATGTAGCATTTCCCCCAAGCATGTAGCATTTCCCCCAAGCATGTAGCATTTCCCCCAAGCATGTAGCATTTCCCCCAAGCATGTAGCATTTCCCCCAAGCATGTAGCATTTCCCCCAAGCATGTAGCATTTCCCCCAAGCATGTAGCATTTCCCCCAAGCATGTAGCATTTCCCCCAAGCATGTAGCATTTCCCCCAAGCATGTAGCATTTCCCCCAAGCATGTAGCATTTCCCCCAAGCATGTAGCATTTCCCCCAAGCATGTAGCATTTCCCCCAAGCATGTAGCATTTCCCCCAAGCATGTAGCATTTCCCCCAAGCATGTAGCATTTCCCCCAAGCATGTAGCATTTCCCCCAAGTATTCAGAATTTGTACCAACCATGCAGCATTTAAAATTACCTACAATGTAGCAATTTTCCCTAAACCTTTTTATTATCTATGAGAATGTAACGTTCCTCCAAACATTTAAAATTACCCAGAAGTATAAGCCTTTAATTAAGATGATGAATAAGCCAAAAAAATGACACAAAAGCTTAGCATTGTGATGCAAAAGCCACGAATCTAGTTGACACAAGCATTGAAAATGCTTAGGGGCATTTAGGATATTATATATAATGCTTAGGACAATTACTCATTTTATTCTTAGAAAAGACAGTTTAAACAGCTTGTTGGCCAATGTGGAACAGAGTTATGAACCATGAATTGAACAGCCAGCCAGCCAGAGGGCCTACTTAAATTATAAATAATTGTACATGCACTTGGTCTTGTGCCCTTAAATGACACTTAAAGTTATTGTATTTAAAATCACAAGGTACTATAAATTTAAATATTAGCAGTTGATTTTTTTATTTACAAGTATTTTTCTATTGGAGAGAAAATATTTCCTTTTTTTCAAATATTTTACATTGTGGAGGCAAAAACTATTTAGTGGTCTCAAATGCAGTATTGAATGATTAAATTTCATGACACTTAAATTTTCACATTTGGCTCAAAATCGCCATAGCATGAATAATAACCTTGCTTTTGCCATAGGTTCACAAGAGGTTATGCACATAATATACTTGTGACAATCATCTGGGTTATAATATTAGAGTACAAAAATTTCCTGAAATTTTTTTCCTACAGAACTTTTAACAACATCTCATTTCAGGACGAGTCTGACAGGATTAATATGCTATAAATTAATGCTATTTGCCTGCAAAGCAGCAACACTGTTAACATATTCACAGCTGCTGTTTTCGTGAAAGGAGGCGTCCATAATAACTACAGTGGCTGCAATGCAACCATATTGAGCCACCGCAGCTAATCACGGCATAGTTTAATGCTAATTGGATTGTACACAAGGTTGGTGTTAAAATCTTGTTATCTTTTGTTTTTTAAGCGTTATTCAAGTCAGGAACAGGAATGCTATATGAAATCGGATGAGATAATTGTATTCACTAATTTCACTTCAAGGTTTTTCAACACATTCACTACGCCTCCTCTTACTTTCAGACCATTCTTGTTCTTTTTGGTACCTGACTGGTGCTGCGGGCTGCTTTGCCTTTCAATGGCGACGACTTTCTGTTGCGGGCCACGCGTGGGCTGTCAACAGGAGGGGCAGCTGTGCGCTTGGCTACTCCGACAATCTCGACCTGCTGCGAGTTTCTGTGCATTGGTGATGCTGGCAGCCAGGCGATGGAACTTCCGCACTATTGGCAGTTCGTTTAAGTTGGCATTCTGATTCTCGATATTCTCAGGGCGGTGAATTGGGAGCGTCCAGCGTCCTAAAATTCAACGCCGAGACCGGGATGCTGACGGACTCGTTCGAACAGCGATTTTATTGGATGCAAATGTAGCCTGCGTTCCTCAACAAGCGAGTTTACAAACGCGGAAATCTTTCGCCACAGTGACCTGTCCTGACCAAGCGTACTTCATCCGTTCCAAGCCGTACTGCCGGCTCCGGCTGCGACCTTCGTGCAGTGCTCACTGCGTCCTTTAATCTATTAGCTACTGTTATGCGTTCACTCAAAATTTTTGTATTGTTCTTCGTTACCCAATATCCCACATTCACTGCATTTTGGACCGAGTTAGTTGCACTTCATTTATGGTTCTTTTGTATTTTATCTTTCTAAGTTTTACCATCAGTGTAAAATGCTATTTAAATACAATTTTACCGACCGAACACGAGAAAGCGAAAGAATAATTATATATCAAGATAAAAACTTTTTCTGAAAAATTCAGACTGATACGAGTTCACGAATTTATTATTTTTGCTGTTGGTGGGGTGAAAAATCAAGAAAAACTATGCATCTATATATAATACATCTTTAGAGTATCTTGAAAGAAACTTGGAAGTTCCTAGGTCATCTTCCAAGATTCTTGGATAATTTCTGAAATCTTGGAAGAATCTTGGCAGATCCGACCATAATCTTGTAAGATTCTTGCAGGATCTTCCAAGAATATCCAAGATTTTGCAAAGACCGCGCTTAGGGCATGCGTATACCAATGGCGCGGTTTATGAAGATAAGCGGCACTCGCAAATGGTACGTCAAGTTAAGGACCACGATGAATAAGTAATGTCCCAGTGGGGGCCTTATGGCCGCATTCCCTAAATTGGCGAATTTGAAATCACCCCCAGTGGTCATTGGCGTGTATCGGCATATCACACCTGACGGACTCAGAACGACTAAGTATTAAAATAAAGCTAAAATAAAACTTTGTGTACTAAAGTTACGCCTAATGCATTAGGTATATTTCTGAGCCTCTAAAAAAACTTTATATAGAGCTTTACCCCAAGAACTAGAGAGCATTTAAATGATTACAATCGCTTGGCCGCATGTCACCACTTGTGTTGTGAGATTGTGTCCTGTGTGCACGTTAGTAATTGGGATTTCGTTGCTGTTCGGTTGTGCGCTTTTTAGTACAGAAATATTCCAGGATAGGCCCTAATATTTTTTCATGTATAATATATATTAGATTGTTAACTGGTTACTGTTTTTAAAATATTTTTAATGGCAAACCATAACTAGAAATGAAACAAATGACTCAAATTTATTTTATATTCATGTCAAAATGTGTTGGAAAACTGGAAACATAAACTTAGAACTAGTTAGTCATTTCAACATTATCATTCACTGATGACTACTACAATTCATGACAATTCAAGGATAATAATATCCAATCTAATATATGATATTGCCAAATACATTGTTTGGGTACATATTGTATTAAAGAAATTCTAAATGTTTTTGTGCTATAAGTATACTATGGCATAACTAAATTTCTATTGGCTTTCTTAAATTCGAAAAAATTAATGCTAAAATGACCACTTTTTGTTATTGGTATTATGATTAAAATACTATTTGACAAAATAGGCCTAAGCAAATTTTTTATACCTTTTCAACTTTTTGTTTATATTTATGATCATTTTCTAGCTTATATACTTTTAAAATTAGACTGATTATATAAATAATACTGTTAAAAAATAAATAGTAACTATTTTTCTAGCATTAAACCCCTAGCAATCCTTCTATTATAAGATTTTATACTCTATGCCAATTAGCATTACAAATTTGAGACCTAGTTATTAGATGGCAATTGTATTTTCAGTGAAAAAAAACCTAGCCCTAGGATCAGACTCAATGGACTTATCCAAGGACTGGCCCAAACAATGTTGCTTCTTATAACTAAATATTTTTAATGTTTATATATAATATATTGATAGAATTTCTCAAGAAAATGAGACAAGGAAAGACAAGAAATTTATTAGTAAAAAGGCTAAAGAATTAGGCTAAAGCCAATAAATTTTATATAAACTATAAAAAACTTTATTGAAAACTTTGAAAGTATATAAAAACTTATAGAAAGCCTGGGAATCTTCAAGGAAATTATTGAAAACTACTATATTAATAATTATAAGAAATAAAAAAATATACAATTTAAGTACAATTATGTACTCCATAGTCAGGAAGATGGCCTTTTACCCGGAAAATTCAGGCGTACAGGAGCAAATTTTTGGACTTTTGCGGCGTACGCGGCGTAAATACAAGGGGCCAGAAGGGGGGTGGGATACATATGCGGCGTACGCGGCGTAAATACAAGGGGCCAGAAGGGGGTAGATACATATGCGGCGTATGCTGGCGTATGTCACATGTGCTGGTGTGTGCTGCATTGCTGGCATAAATATGTTTTTGCCATGCTTGATATATGTATTCATGTACAGCTTCTATATATGTAAAGCCTTCTGCTATAGATATTGTATTGGCCTGTCTATTTTGGCAGCAATTTAAAAAATAAGTTGGCAATTTTTTCATTTTGTTTGTTTGCTATTACTCGTTATTTGCTTTCTAAGAAAATTTGTACAAATTTTAAAGTGCCGTATTTTCTTTTTTATTACCTATAACCTATGAATATAATAAAAGTTATATACCATAGTAATTTACATCTACGACTCTTATGGATCTCGACTCGAGTCTTGACTCAACTGAGTCAACAATACCAAAGGAGACAACGTCACAAAGACAAGGTAAATTCAATTATTTTATTGTTAGTAATTTTAGATTTTAGTATGTGTAGTAGGTGGTAGGCGGTAGGTAGGTTAGGTATAGTGGGCCTAATGTTTAGTTTAGTTACTTTATTTATTAGAAAAGAAATTAAAATCAATAATTTTTTATAAATATGTTAAAGTATAAATCTATTCTATAATCTATACTATACAATAATAGTCAATACCTAACATAATGACCTAGGAGTCCTAGGACCAGGTCCTATCCTAGCCCTAATCCTAAACATATTACCTGACTTTAAGACTGTCTTTGGCTGAACTGAACCTGCATTACTATGATAACTATACTATGATAAATCCTGAAGACCTTAATCCCTGTTCTAATTTATAATTATAGTTCTGTTTTTAATTTCTCCAGGCCAGGCCAGTTTCTATAACAGTTATAAAACTTGTAGTTACTCTACTTTCATTGTTTATACTTTGCCACTTTGGTTATATAGTTGTATAGTACTATTCTACTGTCTATTTTAATATTGTTAAGTCATTCTTTTTTAATTAATAAATTTCTTAATATTTTTTTTATACAGGTACTGGCTTAAAACCAGAATGGTCATTTTTGGCCCCAAGTAGTAGCTCTAAGTCTAACTTAAAGTCTAAGACTAGGACTAGCTCTGGGCCTATCAATCCTAATGGCTCTGTTCCTGAATTTGAGACAGAGTTAAAGAAGGCTCGAAAATCATCGGAAAGCATGCACTACTGCACTACTTGCTTGGCTGATTTGAAGCCCATTATAAACTGTAGGATAAATCGTGGTGACAATTCATCCAGAGACCGTCACTCAAAAAACAATCATTCCAAAGATGGCTCAGGCCAAGCAAAATTTGCCTCATTTGACTCACAAATTGTGCAAAGCCTTCTGAAGAGCCGGGAAGAAGCCTCTGCCAATTCTTTGGTAGAAGTGAATGACACTGAAAGTGAGAATGAGAGTGAGACTGCTACTAATGCAGCTTTTTACTTGGGTAGCAACTCAGGAAGCAACACTCAGGTATGTATTTGAATAAAACGATAATAAATAGCTAACTTAAATATATATGTATATATATAGTGCTATTTTGAATTTTAAATAGGAAGCAGTTTCAGCTATCTCATCTGCTCCAGCATCTACATCTACTGCCTTGACTGGGGCTGCAGCTACATCAGAGCCATTACCAAGTCCAAGCAATTTGCTTCTGGACATTCTGACAGGTAAATAGACTAGGAATATGAAATTTAAATATACAACACTTGCTACTCTTTAAATCAATTCTAATCTTATGTTTCACGCATTCATTTGCACTTGCCTAGGTGCTGTCGCTGATACTGCAGAACCTGAACCTGAGTCAACAGTCAACTCGAACACTTTGGCCAAAGTCCTATCTGTCTTATCTGACCTAGTCAAGCAGGTGACAAACCAGTCCCAACAGCTCACCGCTCAAACTCAGGAGATTGTGCGCCTGCAAAAAGTCGTTGAGGGCCTCAAAAGCAATGCCTCAGAGCCCTCACCACAGTTGCCGCCGGAACTTCCTGTTGATCGACACTACGATAAGATTTCCAAGGCAGCATCAATTGGAGAGCTCCTGCAAAATCCGCTCTTGCGCATTGCTCCTTGTGGAGAGGATTATATTCTGTACTGCAAGCCCTGCTTCAAAGTCAATACTAGAGCTCAGGAATTGCCCGCCAACTACTCAGTAGCTGAAGCCTACCGATTTCTGTAAGTCGCTGGCTCATTATTTTCGCTCACTAAAACAATTAATAGCTATATTTAATAGCACTTTTAGGAATCCAGGAGTGGGCCGTAAAAGAGTATCAAAAGGAACCTTCAGTACCGGGAGGCTGATCCCTGCGGACGAGATGAAGTTACTGCAGGAGGATCACACTGCGTTTTGCAAGTTTCGCTGCACAGTAACCAGCCATCTCAATGGGGTTAGTGGCAAGGGTCACTCAAAAGCAGTGGCGAAGTGCAAGACCGACGAAGAGCGCCTAACCGGCAATCAAAAAGTTGTGAGGACGCTGCTACGTTCTGCGGCATTCAACATCGAAACTGCAAGTGCAGCAATGCACTACGAGTTGACAATAACTTTGCTGGCTGCATCTGATGCCGAAGTGGGCAATATCTGCCACGGGTTGTAAGTTTGCATGCTTAAAACATGTTAAGACTACACACAATCTTAATGCTTGTCTTTTCCCTAAGTTTTTTTGCATTACGTACCTTTCTTTAGCCAATTGGGAACACAACTGTGGCAAATACTCGAATTCTGCGTTGACAGAGACGCCACAAGATTCTTGCGCGAACCCATGCCATCAACTGGCCTGCCGCCACTCATTTGCCTCACGTGCGATAAGAGCACCCCGTCGCGTACAACAAACCAGGCAGTACTCCTTCTCACGAGGTGAGGGTTTTTTAGCAAAGTACTGTATTGTTTATCCAATAAACGGTGGATAATGGATACAATTAACAATTATATTATACAGGGATTCGACCGGCGTGGCTCTAGCTATTCCTGCCGGTGCTCCGCGTATCTACAACACTGAAATGGATGCAACTGGGGAAGCCCTCGCAAAGCTTGTGTTGCAGACTTTGCGCAACCTTGATCCGCCTCTCCGCAATATCGTTGGTGTCGTTGCCGACGGGCAGTACATTAAAAACAGTGGGTTCAAGAGAGAGCTGCGTACGCAACTTGGAATCGACGCCGATGACGAAGAAAAATTCCCAATTAACTGGGATAAGCCTCACTCTTTGAACCTGGGGGTCACCGATGTTCGTGACGCGCGCAGCAAGGATTTCTTCGGCAGGTTCGTTTCGCGCGCAAATCTATTTCCGCACTTCTTTGGTCGTGGCCGCGGCTTTGCAGCCCTAGAATTAGCATTCGACGACGAGGATGCTAGAGCGCTTTCAGTCTTCTCAAAACACCGCTTTTTTAGCTCGGCTATGAAACTGTTCGAAGCAATTGCTGCCTCGTATGGCGTAAGTAGTTCTTTTTTCGTATCTTTTAATTTAGTTTCGTATCTTACAAACGAAGCTACGAGTATTGCCATACTATCTGATTCGTAAAAGTAAGCTAAAGCAATTAATTACCAATTTGTGTAGGAGTTGCACACGGCCTTCCGGGCTGAAAATCCGCAGTGCGATGATGACGAAACTCTTCAGTACAGGATGTTTGGGTGTGATTTTCTATTTGATCTACTGGCCCTCCTCGATCTGTTGAATCCGCTTCGCCAACTGATGGAGATTCTTCAGGTAAGACACGTTGGTACGAATAAATAGGGAATATTAGCTTTGTAAGTTTCTTTGCAGAAAAAACTAGTCTAGTATATTTAGGAGTTATTTTATAATGTAGATAACAAATAGATATCTAAGATTCAGTTCACATTTCACATGTCACATTTTTTCAGGATATCCAACAGCCACACTGGAAGTGTGCGCTGCTTTTGCCGAAAGTTCTAGGCTTCCTGAAGCGCCGGGCAGAGACTTTTCGGCTTTCCGACTATCCTCGCCTCGAGGCCTGCTACGATTCCATTGTCGCCGGTGGGACTTACGACGGTGTGACTCTATTGGATGGCTGGCTCGTGTCTGAGGGTGATTGTGGGGTCAATTGGATAGCCCGGGATCGCGCTGACATGGAGAAAGAAATCTCCCAGCTTGCCGGAGAGCTGTGCGACAGCTTGGCCAATCGTTTCGAGGTGTCCAACAATATCGTGTCTGCCGACTCTGTCGTAATGGATGCCGCTGCAGTCCTGTCGCTACTAACATCTGACGACTTGGAAGTCGTCGTTGAACTGTACACTACGTCCAACAAAGCCAAGCGTCTTGTACAACAGGCAGAGTGCTACAATCATCTGCAGCTAAATCAAGTCCTAACGCGTAGATACATGAATGACTACGTCACCTGCTTGCACAACGCGTTTAAAACCGGAGTTGGCCGTGAGACATGGCTGAATCCAGCTATTTCAGGCCCCATCATAGCCGTAGCTGCATGCGAAAGCGAATCGTCTAAGTGCGAACTCGGAACTTACTTCGACGTGACCAAGGAGTCGGGATGCCGTCAACGGGTTCGCCTTAACGAGATCGCTGTGTACCAGTCCATGTACGCCGATCCCAGATTGTTTGGAGCCGCTGGACAGTCTGCATGCCGTCTTCTGGACTTTGCGCTGCAGCGGAGTGGAACAGGTGAGTTTTAATTAATACTGTACAATATTTCGTGACATTTGTGACATGTACAATTGCTATGGTAGTTAAAATAGAAGACATTAAGCATTTTAAAAACCTTAACAAACATCCCAGAAGCGATCGTCGAGACTTTCTATTCGACCATGCGGTCTCAACAGCAGCAGGGTGGTCAGTCCAACGACACCTTAGCTCTCCGATCGAAGCTTCGCTGGATGCTACCGTCAATTAAGACGCCCGAAATGAGCCGCCTTCTTCACGAAGCTGCCCGGGTATTCTACTCTGGCAACGCAGCCCGTGGGCTCCCTCCGCATCGAGGCCCATTTTTCTACGACATAAGGGGGCGTGCCAATCAGTACGACGTCAGCAAAGTCGTTGATCGGCACGCGAGAGCGAAGCCTCGTTGTCCATTTGTTGGACGCTATCGTCACAACGATGACAGCTCTGACGATGACGATTCTGATGGCCAAAACTGATTGTGATTCCTTAATTATCTGTTAATTGGCTACTTAGACAATGCATGTACCCAGGAATTCTTTTCAGGGGGGTATAATTGGGGGTCTTTTCGGGGGGGGGGCATAAATGGGATCTGTAACAAGCTATAGAAGCCAGTTCACTATTGAAAAAAATTTTGACGTGCCTTCCGGGGATGTATCTCCCCCTACCCCCCTTGGATACGCCACTGACGTTTATATGGGTACCAAATTGGTGTACGGCGCACAAAAATTTTTTTATCTCGGCGTACGGCGCACAAAAATTTTTTTATCTCGGCGTACGGCGTACAGGCATTTTTTACCTGCTAAATTTTTCCGGCGTACACGTGACATGGTCCTGACTATGGTATGTACTTAAATTGTATATTTTCTCTGCAGTGTCAGTCAGTGTATCTGCAGTCTGTGCAGCACAAACTGAGTGAATGAGACAACATGCCATGCCACTACTTAAGAACTTGGTAGAAAGTTTTAATAGTCAGAGCAGTAGTTGTGATAGGCAATAGCTGTGATAGGCAGTAGCTGTGATAGGCAGTAGCTGTGATAGGCAGTGGCTGTGATAGGCAGTTGCCATAGGGGCAGACTCAATTTAATCTGCTTGATTCCATTGCAGCCTAAAGCAGTCTGTCTGAGCCATGGCTGAAGCGGCTGACAATATTCAGGAGCCCAGACCAAAGCGTCCTCGACTGGCCACGCGGAGTCTCAACTGGCCAGTGAGTGGTCCACAGTGTCAGTCAGGGAGTGTCTGCAGTGTCAGTCAGGGAGTGTCTGCAGTGTCAGTCAGGGAGTGTCTGCAGTGTCAGTCAGGGAGTGTCTGCAGTGTCAATCAGGGAGTGTCTGCAGTGTCAGTCAGGGAGTGTCTGCAGTGTCAGTCAGGGAGTGTCTGCAGGCTGGAGAAAGATTGATTATATATTTTTTTGCTATTCGCCCCTTGCAGCGATCTTCGTCAGCTCAACTCTCCGATGAGAGCGGTCTGGATGAAGAGGTGAGCAACTCCGTCTAGCAGCTATTGGTCAGGTTGATGAATGACTGTGGATATTAGCGGGTCAGTGGGTGGTTGTTCATGTGCTCACGCACCCATGGACAGCCGTCACAGATGCTCAAGGAGCTCTCCGACGCCGAAGCCCGCGCCGCTAAAGCCCAGTCCGACTTCAACCGGCTGCGCGACAAGCTTCGCGTCCGAGAGGACCGGCTCTCCGGCATCAACGACGAGCGGCAGCGGCTGTCTGAGGAGCTGCGACTGGCGCGCGCCGAGCTGCAGGCGGTCAGGCCTCGCGATCGGCCGATGTCGGAGCGGCTGTCCGAGGTCAGTTGGAAAGCGGCAGCGAAACCTAAGAGCCATCCTCCATTATTCTTTCCTCCCTTGCCATTTTAACTCCCCAGCTGTCCAAGATGTCCAAGCGGCTGGTTGAGACCGAGTCTCTCAGGAAATTCCTGGAGTCCAAGGTCGAGCAGCTGCGGGGCAAGGAGCTGCCACTCCGTGACCGCTGGCTAGGTCGGGACGAGCGGGAGCGACAGCGGCTGGCCAAGGAGCTGCAGGCAGTGCGCGGCGAGCTGAAGGTGGCCAAGCAGCAGGCTGCGACTCAGAAGAAGCAGGCTGCGACTCAGAAGAAGCAGGCTGCGACTCAGAAGAAGCAGTCTGCGACTCAGAAGAAGCAGGCTGCGACTCAGAAGAAGCAGGCTGCGACTCAGAAGAAGCAGGCTGCGACTCAAAAGCGAGCGACGATACAGAAACAGCCACAGGGGCTGGCTGAGGTAGGTACGAATTGGGCTGACGCCGTTGACTGATCAGTTTTCCTAGAAACGGCACTAACATGGTATAACTGGGTTCCACTGGCCCAGATCTGCTCGCAGGCCACCAGGCCCTTCTCGATGGAGCGGCTGCCAGCCGAGGTGCTGACGCGAGTCTTCGCGATGCTGGACCAGACCAGCCGGTCAAGGTGCGCTCAGGTGAGCCAGCGCTGGCAGGAGCTGGCAATGCAGCCTCTGCTGTGGCGCAGTCTCCGAATCCACTATGGCGGATGGCGTTCGGTGGTCACTGCCGACCTGCTGAGCCGCCTGTCCAACTGGCTGTCTGACTCTCTTCTGGAGCTGGACTTTCGTGTCGCGAATGCGAGGCTCGACATCCTTCTTCCGCTGCTGACCGAGTCGTCTAAGCTGCGGAGCCTCACCGTCATGTGGCGATGTCGCTCTAACGACGTAGAGAATCCGCTGTCGATTCTGGGCCGCTGCTGCTCCGACCTGCGCAGCCTGCGGCTTCTGGAGTGCAAAACTGACGCCCTGACCGCCGACTCGCTGGCGCAGCTGCAGGCCGGCTGTCCGCGGCTGTCGCATCTGGAGATTTCGTCACGTGACGGGTACAGTCCATGGGGGAATTCCATGGCCCTCCTGGCGCCGCAGTCCGCCGCCCACCTCGCCGCTCTGGTTGGCCGTCTGACTTCACTGAGCCTTAACAATCGTCACCTCCTTGAGCCGATCCTGCCTGAGCTGCCCGAACGCTTGCAGCTGACCTCGCTGACACTGCAACGGATTTCTGAGTCAGGTAAGTCAGGTAAAACTGCAGGCCTAAAGCTTCAGCTACTCAGTGCTCGAATCCTCCGCTCAAAAATCTACTTCAATTGTTTTTGCCTTAAGATCTGCTGCGGCTGCTGCCCCGACTGCCCCGCCTGACCGAGCTGACGCTGAAAAACTGCAATTTCACTGACAACGTCGCCTGCAGCCTGGCTGCAGCCTGCCGCGGCCTCCGCTCCCTGCGACTGACTGGCTGTCGCAGCGAACCCCTGACCTCTGACGGCATCGTCGCGCTGCTCGCCGGCTGTCCAAAGTTGCGATGTCTCGACCTGCTTGGCTGCCAGTCACTGAGCGGTTTCCACTACCGCCGCGTTGGCGGCAGCCTGCCGCTCGACATCGAGGAGCTGCGGCTGCCGTGCGCTTCGCTGACAGCGGAGGAGCTGGAGACGCGGCTGCCTTTGGAACTGAAGCGACTGGAGCTGCGGCTTTCTTACGTCTGCGATGGACTTCGAGGCCTGCCGACCGCCTGCCCAGGTGAGCGATGCGCGCTGGTAATAAACGCAAACGCAAGGAATGATAATAAATACGCTGCATGTTCTTTGTTGTTTACTTACAGTAGAGTAGTCAGCAAAAAGCGTAATTTGAATGCTGTTGACCTTCTATGAGCAGGCCTGACCCACCTGGCCTTGAATGACTGCCCGGATGAGCTGCTGCCGGCTCTGATCTCGCAGCTGCCGAGTCTGCGCTGTCTCCGCCTCACCGACTGCCACTGTCTGACGCGCCAGACGTTTGCAAAGCTGCGTGGCCTAACCGCCTGCCCGCCAGACCTGCAGGAGTTCGTGGCTCTCGGCTCAGCAAAGTCCAGCGTCACGGATCAGGCCGTTGCCGTCCTGTGCAGCAGTCCGCTGGCACCGGGCCTGCAGCGGCTCTGCCTGTCAGACACCAGCTGTGCGCCCCGGGCTACCGCCGAGTCCCTCGCAGCACTTGCCCGCAGCTGTCCGCGGCTCACCCAACTGTCTCTACGAGTCAAGCACAACAGCTGCGAGGTGGACTTTCAACGGCTTTTCCATGCGGCTTTTCAGTACCACGTGGAGTTGGAGTTTCGACAGGTCGCTCAGTGGGCCAAGGATGGCTGGTGACCCGAGTTTTGCACCAGCTCTGGGAAGATTTATTTAGCCGCATTGTTTCTGGCGTTAGTGACTCTGGATGGACCGTGTGTGTTCTGTCGTTAGCAGCTGCTATTCACTTAAATTAGCTTACCGTGTTTGCACCGTCATTTAGTTATTTACAATCCTGCTTATCTCGTCTAGCAGCGGCATGCTTTATGTTCACTTAGCTCACTTTTCCAAATTCAAACGGTATTTGCACAGTGCGTCGTGTACTCGATTATCCAGTTTATCCGGATAGCTATGATTACCCATGTTTTTTTTCTAGGTCTGTACGATTCAATTAACCGCTTTTCAATTGGTGTTTTGCAGTTACTTTTGTTTGAAGACTGCCTTGTCTTATAGTCTCACTTTATTGCGGGATTCAATGTTCAGGAAATCTGTTGCGGGATTCAGTGCTCAGGATGGATTGAAATTTGTTGCAGCAGGCTGTCTTAACCCACTATTGACCCGTCATTGCAGCCCCAGTCTGCTTGAGCGAGTCATGGCTGAAGCGCAGGAGTCAAAACAAAAATCTCAGCAACTGGGAACGACTGCGACACGGTTTGTTTCTGGGTCATGTCAGTCAAAGTGTGCCAGGCAGCAGAGTGCGCCTGGATCACGACGAGCAGGAGAGGCTACGGCTAACCGAGGACCTGCGGGCGGTGCGCCGCGAGCTGGAGGCGACCAGGCGGTTGGTGGCAGAGCGGCAGCAACAGCAGCAGCAGCGGCTTGCTCAGGTGAGCCGGGCGCGATGTCTGTAGACTATAGCGGGCTGTCTTGGTCAATGCCAAACATGTTTCTCATATCGATGATGCCGGCTGGCTGACTCCAACCCTCTCGCAGGCGGCCAGCCCCTTTCCGATGGAGCGGCTGCCAGCCGAGGTGCTGACGCGAGTCTTCGCGATGCTGGACCAGACCAGCCGGGCAAGGTGCGCAGCCTCCGCATTAAAGTCCAGTCTTCATTGGTCACTCTGCCGATCTGCTGAACCGCCTGTCCAACTGGCTGTCCGGCGGGCTGCTGCAGCTGGACTTCCGTGTCCGCGATGCGAATGCGGATCTCCTGGTTCCGCTGCTGACCGGATCGCTTCAGCTGCGCAGCCTCACCGTGAGATGGCTTGCTGACTCCGATGATGCAGAGAACCCGTTTTCCACTCTGGGCCGACCTGCGCAGCCTGCGGACTGGTTGATTGTCAGCGCTGACGCACTGACTGCGGACTCGCTGGCGCTGCTGCTGGCCGGCTGTTCCCGGCTGTCGCACCTGGAGATCCTGCATGACAAACAAACTGCAATGCTGGCACCGCTTTGGAATTACAGCGCATTGAACCCTCGGGCCGCCTCTCATCTGGCCGCCATCGCTGCCCGTCTGACTTCGCTGAACCTTGACGAACGCTTCCTGTTCAATTCGCTCCTGGCTCAGCTGCCCGAGCGCCTGGAGCTGAACTGCCTGGGACTGGAGGGCATTCCCGAGTCGGGTGAGTGCTGAACGTCTAGCGGTACGCACTGATGCTGCATTACAAGGCGTGTTTTTGCTTTCCCTCAGATCTGCTGCTGCTGCTTCCCCGACTGCCAAACCTGTCTGAGCTGACGCTGCATAACTGCGGGTTTACTGACGGCGTTGCGTGTCTCCTTACTGCAGCCTGCCGCGGCATTCGCGTCCTGCGACTGAACCGCCGCTGCAAGCTGACTTCCGTCCTGCATTGTGCAGCGGCTGCCCGCAGCTGAGGTGTCTCGTCGCGCTGGGCCCTCAGTCAATGGACGGTGCCGGCTACCGCCAAACCGCTGGTCATCTGTCGCCAGACTTCGAGGAGCTGCGCCTGAATTGCAGGTGGCTTCCCCCAGTCTTTTGCTGCATTTGCTCCTTCTTCAATTCCTGCAGCGCTGACCCACCTGGCCCTGGACTGGGAGAACTGCAGCAACCGAATAGGTCTGCTGTCGGCTCTGCTCTCCCAGCTGCCCCGCCTGCGCTGCCTCCGGCTCACCGACTATTCCGAAGGCTGCTGGGGCTTCGCCGATTTTTGCGCGACTTCGCCAACGCGCCCGAGTTGCAGGAGTTCGTGGCGCTGATTTCTGTCCAGTCAGGACTACTTGAAGCAACCTCATTTGACTGCAGTTGGCACTAAAAAATTCAACTGTTCTGAAGGTTGTTGCATGAGAGAGGTGCAATTATGGCCGACTGAAGAGTATTACTGATGCTTTGTACTTTTTTGTACTCGTGAGACTGGAGTAGGGAGAGATGGTGAGATCGATTGATGTCGATATTTTGCTTGTTAAAGGCAAGGAATTGGATTTACACTGCGTTTACATGCACTTAATAAAATTACACACACTTGATTAAAAATACGAAAAGTTTATAGTAATTAAAATATGCAAAAAATTATAACAAAATTTTTGTACATGTATTTGTAAATTAAAAAGTGTGTCATGCATGCTTAGCTCTGAGGAATTCTGGATCATCATCCAACGATCATCCGATTGCGCACAATCGAGGGACTCCGGTCATTGAACCGACGAACCCGGTGAACTGCAGTCGAAGATTATCCGATCAGTCTTAGACTGACGAGACATTGGGACCGACGTACTGTCCATTGAGCCAAAGATTCATCCACGCCTACATTAAGAAGCTCCTACACAATCGTTGCACTACACCACACACGAGACGGTAACATTATCTGGATGCCCGGACCCTCTGTCTGGAAGTGAGAGTTACCCTTAACCTCCCACTAACGACTAACCCCTCTCAACCCTTCAAGAAGGTTAAGGCCGAACTCATCACCAAGCTGTAATTGTCCTTGATTTACTCTCAAGATTAGTGTCGCCATGGGATCTTCGCTTGATTCCAGTGGTTTGATTTACGGATGTGATTTTCTGCCTCTGAGAGTATGATTCTGGTCTGGAGAACAAGGAGGCTGGCACTCGATGGATGTGTCAGGCCACAGTTCAAAGATTGAGCCAGTCAGAAAACTTGTGTGCTTCAGATGTGGCAGATCCACCCGGCGCAACAGTTCGGCTCCCGCCAAAACGTTTGTCACTCGTATTGGGGAGACGAAATTTTGTCGTCTTTTTGTCGACATTTTGAGACACTTGACCGTGGCTGCTTCACATCGCTACTTTTATACCCGCGTAGCCACGAGGTCGAACAGTGACTTTGACTGATACGATGATGGCTGACTTGCAGGTCATGGGCTCGGTCTCCTGTCCATCATGACCTGTACTCCCGAATTCGTTTACTTCGCAAAAAATCACAAATAATACAAAAAGAAGTAGTCTGTTATTAGACACTTTGTGACGTGAAAGTACGAGTATTATGCATCACAGCGTACGATATCTATCCGCATTTTGGTCACTGGCGCAACTAGAGGGGGCGGGGGCTATAGCCCCCTTCCGCGGGAGGACCAAATAATACAAAAAATACAAAAAATTAATAGTCCCCGTTTTAATCCTAAACACGGAAAAGGGAGCTCCAGCAGCAGCGTGAGCAGCAGCTGCTGTAGCAGCACGGCGAGGTAGTCGCCGGCCTCACGCAGCACCGGGTCCAAACTGGCTCTTTGGTGAACCACGCGGTGAACCACCAGGTTCGGATCCCTCCAGGGTACGAGTACCGCAACCTATCCGAGACTGCCGCCTCGCTGGCACCAGATTTTAGCGACCTTTGTAGGAGTATCACGGCGCGTGCCGCCGTGCTCTGCCTGCTGTAGGAAGGCGTGGACGGCGGCGGCCAGCCGCAGCGGTGAACGTTGTTTGCTCCGGCTGATGTCACCCAGTTGGATGGCCGTCGGCCAAGGATGTGAGTGCGATGCGATTGCTGTTCGAGATTTTCATTGGTCTCTGAAACAAAGGCAGCTGTCTCTTTACATAATGATTTTTACGGTTGGAGCGCATCCTGCTGCACTTTTTACCAAGATTGCTGATACCAAAGTGCAAAATGACCGACAAGCTGGTCGTCTAAACCGCCAACAATTCCGGACAGACTCGGTTCCGGCCGAGCTCGGACGCCAGTGAGTTCTGATTCACCCTTTATCTGAACGCCCTGTCTCAACCCTGTCTCATCCCCTGTCACCCAATTTCATCCCTTGTCTCACCAGTGCTGTGGGTGGAAGGCAGACTGTAGAGCCGTGACAGTGGCTACGTTTCCTCGGAACTGGTGGACTGGGACAAGGCGACCCAGACCGGAAACCAGACCTGGAATCGAATCTGCAATGTTTGGACACATTGCAGACAGCCAAGACACGCTTGTAAATGGCTTATTGCTCATTGCTACGAGTATTAACTCACGTATTTTACTTACCGACACCCTACCGGCGAGGACATGGGCGAACTCGGCGCTATGTCGACTGTCTGCTGGCTGACGCCGGCGCTCCCGTCGCCGTCGGCGGCGCGGCCTTCATCCGTTCCCAGGCCCTGAGGCGTGCCCTGTGACGCTGCTTTTTTGACCTTGATAGCGTACTTTGTTGCGTTGCTGTTTACTTACCACTGGTATAGATTACCTCGAATAGCTTCATGGTTATGATTATTGCTCTTTGACCTGTATATTATACTCGCAGTATATTATCCATGTCTAATCGCCAGTGTAGTGGAAATTTATTAATCGGAACTATTAATAGATTTATTTGCGATGTGCTGGCCTGCAGGCAGCCATATACAGTGTGATGATGAAAACAGTGAGGAGGCTCACGGCCCTTTCCACTATATTTATACGAGTATTTATAGCTCGTGGGGTTGGGTTGAGGCACAGGCTGGGGTTTGACTAGACAACTCAGAGAGACGGACTATATAACTCTGTATTTTGCGCTCGTGTTTTGACAGTCCCCCCGCTCGTTCATCGCTATTGTTGTCGCGTGTTATTTTGTTGCCGCGATTTTCGTGTCTGCGTCTATCTGGTTCAACGAGCGAGCCCCGCTTCCTCAACTCTCACTAGTTCTTAACTAGGCCTCCTTCTGTTGGCCCCTCCACGTTGAAGCGCCGGCTTCACTGCAGTGAGCGACTGTCTGCGCTGAGCTCGGCGAACAGCAGGCGTGCATTGCAGAGTGGCTAGACGAGGTCTCTGAGCATTCCCAGTACGCAACCCAATCCAACGTCTGCAATTACCGACGGGGCACGGCCACCAAGGCAAAGTGTGGAGGCGATAGAAGTTGTCGCTTCCAGGCTGAAAAGTTTGCTCGGAGATTCTCAGGGTGAGAGTAGTCAATTTCAATCTTCTCTTCGTCCCCGGCTCAGACTGAGGGGCAGGGGCGTAGCCAAGGGGGGGTCATGGGGGTCATAACCCCCCCTAGACGGCTGATGTAGACCAAATTATTAAAATTCAAAATTTTTTTTGTAATGTCACAATTTAAAGCAGAAGTCGTAGAATGGAGAATAGGGAAAATTCAGGCAGGTTCGCGGAAGCTTTTTTTTTTGGTCCTTCGACATTTTTGTCCCAGTGAGTCGCAAATTTTTTGACGCCCTCCCCCAGAAGGAAATCCTGGCTACGCGCCTGCTGAGGGGTAGGCCGCGCGCGGCTGACCCTGCGGCTTAGGTCCACGCTGGCCCCGCGTGCTGAGACCGGGTGGTAGAAAATAATACGATGTAGGCCGTACAGTGCAGAACTCTGAGAATGGCCGACGAATCTGATTGGCCAACGCTTGTACGGTGAGTTGTTTGCAGGCTCCGGGGAAGAGAGAGAAAACGCGGCTCGCAGAATGCACAGAGGGGTTTCATTGGCCAAGCCGCTCTCCCTGCCACGCCGGGTAAGTCCTGGGGTGCGCGCTCGATCGGGCCAGGCGTCCTTTTGCCAAAAATACGACGATTGAACTTTAATGACTGAAATAATTGATAAACAATAATAATAATTGCGCGCTAACTAGAATAGATACTAGCTCTTCGGTGCCCCCCCCCCAGGGGGGCGCAGACTGGCATTTTTAATCACTTATGTACTCAACGGAAATCTCCCTAAGCTGCTAGAAAATCTCTGCAGCAAAATTGAAGTCTCCGTAAAAGCGTAATAGCCTTCCGTGCATTCAGAAAATCTACTGAAAGTCTCCCCGAGCAATTAGCTAATTGCTCCGAGCACTTGAAAAATCTCCCAACCAGCTAGATAATCTTTCCGAGCAGCTGGAAAAATTATTGAGAGCAGTCAAAAAATCTTCCCCTAGCAGTAAAGTAAAAAACCCCGCCAACAGTTAGAAAATCCCCCAATCAAATAGAAACTATCCCCGAGCAGTTAAAAATCCCCTAAACAGACCGAAAAGCTCCCAGAGAAGAAAAATCTTCGGGTAAAAAATACCCCCCACAGACAGAGAATTCCCCAACCAGACAAGGAATCTCAAGCAGAAAAAAGTCTCATGAGCAGTTGGAAATTCTACCCGAGGCAGTTGAAAAATCTTCCGGAGCATTTAAGAAATCCCCTTAAAGCATGCGTTAGAAAATCTACCTGAGGCAGTTAGAAAAACTTCTCATGCAGTTAAAAAACTCATGGAGCATTTAGAAAACCCCCCCGAGCAGTCCGAAATCACCCAAGCAGTTAGAAATCCCCCGATAAGATAGAAAATTTGTCCTAACAGTAAGAAATCCCATAAGCAGACAGAAAATTTCCATGAGCAGCTAGAATATCCCCATCAAGCAGTTAGAAAAACTCCTCATGCAGTTGAAAATCTCCCGGACCATTTAGAAAATACCCTCGAGCAGTCCGAAATCACCCAAGCAGTTAGAAATCCCCTAATCAGACAGAAAAGTTCCTCGAGCAGTTAGAAAATCCCCAAGCAGACAGAAAATCTCCCTGAGCAGTTAGAAAATCTCCTTCAGGCAGTCCAAAATCACCCAAGCAGCTAAAATGTTTTCGAGCAGCCGAAAAATCTTCCTCCAGGATAAGGTAGAAAACCCACGAACAGAAAAAATCCCCCAGCAGTTAGAAAATCCCTTTTGAGAAGTCGGAAATTCCAATCAAATAGAAACTTTCTTCGAGCAGTCAGAAATCCTCTAAACATAGAAAAAACTTTTGCGAGCAGTCGGAAAATCTTTCCCGAGCAGTTAGGTAGAAAGCCCCTCAAGCAGACGGAAAAATCCCCCGCCCAGCAGTTAGAAAATCCCTTTCTAGGAATCAGAAATCCACCATCAAAGAGGAAATTCCCTGAGCAGTCAGAAATCCCCCAAGTAAACAGAAAATTCCCTAAGCAGACTACCCGAACATTTATAAAATCCCCTTTGAGCAGTAAGAAGATATCCTCGAAGCAGACAGAAAACCTCCCTTAGCAATTAGAAAATCTTCCCAAGCAGACAAGCAGAAATTCTCTAACAACAACAACAACAACAACAACAACAAAATACGCTGTCAGATGGAAGAGCAGCGTCACAGGGCGCGCCTCAGGGCCTGGGCGCGAATGAAGGCCGCGCCGCCGGCTGAAGGAGAAGGCTGAATCCAAGCTGTTCCCTTCGAGCAGTAAGAAATCTCCTAATCAGATAAAAAAATTCTCAGAGCAGTTAGAAATCTCCCCGAGCATTAAGAATATCTCTTTAAACAGTTGGAAAACTTCCGAACAGTAAGAAAATAGCTTCGAGCAGTTAGAAATCCCCTGATTAGATAGAAAATTACCCCGAGCAGTTTCAAATCCACAAAGCCGACAGAAAAGTTCCCCAAGCAGTTAAAAAATCTTTCGAGAAGTAAGAAAATCTCCCCCAACGGTTGGAAACCTCCCAGCAGTCAGAAATCCCCGCAATGTGATAGAAATCTCCCTAAACATAAAAAATCCTCAAAGCAGACAGAAAATCTCCCGAGTATTTAGAAACTCCCCTTCGGCAGTTAGAAATCCCCAAGCTGACAGAAAATATCCCCGAGCAGTCTGAAATCCCGCAAGCAGACGGAAAATTTCCCCGAGCAGACTAAAATCCCCAAAGCAGTTACAAAATCCCTTTTGATAAGTCAGAAATTCCCAAATCAAATTGAAACTTCCTCAGAGCAGTCTGAAATCCCCCAAGCAGACAGAAAGTATCCCCGAGCAGTCTGAAATCTCCCCAGCGGGTGGAAAAGTTCCCCAAACAGTTAGAAAGTCCCCTTCGAGCAGTTTAGAAAATCTCCCCAAGCAGTTAAAAAGTCCCCTTACAGCAAATTTCCCCGAGCAGTCTGAAACCCCCAAGAAGACAAAAAAATCTCTTTCGAGCAGTTAGAAATCCCCCAGCAGTTGGAAATTCCCCTTCGGGCCGTTAGAAATCCACAATCAGATAGAAAATGTCCCCAAACAGTTATAAATCTCCCAAGCAGACAGAAAAGCTCTCCGAGCATGTAGACAATCCCCATAAGAAGGCAGAAAATACCAAACGAGCAGTCGAGAAATCCCCTAGCAGTAAAAAAGTTCCATTGGAAGCACTTAGAAATCTTCAAATCAGATAGAAAAAATTCCCGAGCAGTTAGACATCCCCTAATCAGTTGGAAAATTCCCTGAGAAGTTTGAAATCCCCCAATCAGATAGACAATCTCCACGAGCATTCAGAAAATCCCCTTCTAGCGGTTGGAAAAACTTCCCGATGCAGTAAGAAAACCTCATTGAGCAGTAAAAAGTCTCCCAGAACATTTAGAAAATCCCATTGGAGCAGTCAGAAATCCACAAGCAGTTAGAAAGTCTCCCAGCACCCTAACAGTCAGAAAATTTAAAAGAGTCGTTAGAAAATCTCCCAAGCAGTTTGCAAACCCCCCCCTGAGCATCTAGGAAATCCCTAAAAGTTTCGAAAATTGTTCCTGAGCTTGTAGGAAAATCACTACAGCAGATAAAAAATCCTGCGAGCAGGTAGGAAGTCGCTATTATAACGCCTTATCAAAGACACATGCGCTTTAAGAAAATTAAGCTCATCACATTTTAAGATTTGGCAGGCTATCAGACTTACCGATCAGTATCGTGCTCCACGAAGACCTCTTAAACAGCTTTTGCTTCTTTGAAACGTTTTCTCAATCTAACAGGGCTACAAAAACTAACATTCTTTACTTACTGACTCGAGACATGATTGGAAAATTCACTGCAGAACGGCCCACGGCTACTTTAAATAAAAATATTTCGCTCAGGCATCCACAATTTTAAGCCAATTTATTCAATGTTGGCTCTCCAGCTGGGCGAGAAATAATCAATCGCTAATAAAATGTACACAGATCGCTTGAGCAGTTTTTCTCTTGCCCTTGTGCACAACCATTAAGCTAGGGGCTGGGGCAGTGTACTCTAGCTAGGTGAGAAAATTTATATTCTCTTCTTACCGGCACAAAAAATTAGCTAAACTTGGAGCAGTGTACTCTAGCTTTATGACGCAACATTTTCAAATAAAAAATTAGACAGTGCAGAGTTTGAGAATTTTAACTAAGCACAAAAATATCTGACGCAATCTAAAATAAAATCATCATTCTGCCAGGGCCGACTTTGACCTTTGTTGGCCTCGCATTGAAAGCATAGGAAAAACTCGTTTTTCGAATATTTAATCCCCTTCCACTTAGAGCAGAGCTTGCAAACTTTCACGGTCTCATCCTCGAAGAATTTGCAATCTTTTGGCGAAAATTTGATCAAAATCGGTTGAGCCGTTCGAGCTCTACATCGTTCCACACAGACAGACAGACACACCGACATTAGACATTTAGTATAGTTGGACTAGCTCTTCGGTGCCCCCCCAGGGGGGCGCAGACAGGCATTTTAAATCACCCAAGTACTCAACGGAAATCTTCCTAAGCTGCTAGAAAATCTTTGCAGCAAAATTAAAGTCTCCCTAAAAGCATAATATCCTTCAGTGTATTCAGAAAATCTACTGAAAGTCTCCCCGAGCAATTAGCCAATTGCCCCAGCACTTGAAAAATCTCCCAACCAGCTAGATAATCTTTCCGAGCAGCTGGAAAATTTTTTAGAGCAGTCAAAAAATCTCCCTCCCAGCAGTAAAGTAAAAAATCCCACCGTCAGTTAGAAAATCCCCCAATCAAATAGAAACTTTCCCCGGGCAGTTAAAAATCCCCTAAGCAGACCGAAAAGCCCCCACAGAAGAAAAATCTTCGGGTAAAAAATACCCCCACAGACAGAAAATTCCCCAACCAGACAAAGAATCCCAAGCAGAAAAAAAGTCTCATGAGCAGTTGGAAATTCTACCCGAGGCAGTTGAAAAATCTTCCGGAGCGTTTAAGAAATCCACTTTAAACAGTTGGAAAATCTACCTGAGGCAGTTAGAAAAACTTCTAATGCAGTTAAAAAACTCATGGAGCATTTAGAAAACCCCCCTCGAACAGTCCGAAATCACCCAAGCAGTAAAAAATCCCCCGATAAAATAAAAAATTTTCCTAACAGTAAGAAATCCCCTAAGCAGACCGAAAATTTCCATGAGCAGCTAGAATATCCCCATCAAGCAGTTAGAAAATCTACCCGAGGCAGTTAGAAAAACTCCTCATGCAGTTAAAAATCTCCCGGACCATTTAGAAAATCCCCCTCAAGCAGCCCAAAAACACCCAAGCAGTTAGAAATCCCCTAATCAGACAGAAAAGTTCCTCGAGCAGTTAGAAAATCCCCAAGCAGACCGAAAATCTCCCGGAGCAGTTAGAAAATCTCCTTCAAGCAGTCCAAAATCACCCAAGCAGCTGAATTTTTTTCGAGCAGCTAGAAAATTTTTGAGAGCAGCGGAAAAATCTTCCTCCAGGATAAGGTAGAAAACACGAACAGAAAAAATCTCCCCTGCAGCTAGAAAATCCCTTTTGGGAATTCGGAAATTCCAATCAAATAGAAACTTTCCCCGAGCAGTCAGAAATCCCGTAAACATAGAAAAAACTTTTGCGAGCAGTCGGAAAATCTTTCCCCAGCAGTCAGGTAGAAAGCCCCTCAAGCAGACGGAAACCCACCAGCAGTTAGAAAATCCCCTTCTAGGAGTCAGAAATCCCCCAATCAAAGAGAAAATTCCCTGAGCAGTCAGAAATTCCCCGAGTTCCCCAAGTTCCCCAAACAAAATTCCCCAGGCAGACTACTCGAACATTTATAAAATCCCCTTTCAGCACTTAGAAGAAATCCCCCAAGCAGACAGAAAACCTCCCTAAGCAATTAGAAAATCTTCCCGAACAGACAGAAAATACCCCTCGAGCAGTCAGACACTGCCCAAGTAGTTAAAAAGTC
This sequence comes from Macrostomum cliftonense, assembly GCA_950096795.1. Taxonomy (NCBI): domain Eukaryota; kingdom Metazoa; phylum Platyhelminthes; family Macrostomidae; genus Macrostomum; species Macrostomum cliftonense. The sequence continues at coordinate 3,936,438 of CATNEM010000149.1, forward strand.
CTCTTCGAGCAGTTAGAAAATCTTCCCGGAGCATTTACAAAGACCCTTCGAGCAGTCAAAAATCACTTAAGAACTAAAAAAAAGTCCTGTTCGGGCAGTCAGAAATCCCCCAAGTAAACAGAAAATTCCCCAAGCAGACTACCCGAACATTTATGAAATCCTCTTCGAGCAGTTAGAAAATCTTTCCAAGCAAGCAGAAAATCTCCCCGAGCATTTAGAAAGACCCTTCGAGCAGTCAAAAATCTCCCAAGAAGTAAAAAGTCCAGTTCGGGCAGTCAGAAATCCCCAAATCAGGTAGAACATATTCCGGAGCTGTTAGAAATCCCCCAAGCAGACAAAAAAAGAGCAGTTAGAAAAAATTCCCAAGCAGTTAAGAAGTCCCCCTGCAGCATTATAAATTTCCAAGTCAACCAAAAAATTCCCCCAGCAGAAAATAATCGCCCAAGCAGTTAGGAAATTCCCCTTGCGGCATTCTCAGAAATCCACCAATCCGATAGAAAATCACACCGAGCAGTTATAAAATCTCCTTGAGCAGACAGAAAATCCCCAAGCAGACCGAAAATCTCACTGAGCAATTAGAGAATCTTCCCAAAAAGTTTTACAAAAAATTTCCCCGAGCAGTAAGAAATCGAAGAGGTAGAAAATCTCCCAGGCAGACGGAAAATGTCTCCCCCGAGCATTTATAAAATTTTCTTCGAGCAGTCAGAAATTCCCAAGTAGACAGAAAAGTTCCCCAACAGATAGAAAATCTCCCAAGGTGTTAGAAAGTGCCGTTCGAGCTGTTAAAAATCTCCAGTCACAAAGATAATTTTCCCAAACAGCAAGAAATCCCTAAGCAAACAGAAAACTCTCAATAGGAGGTACAAAATCTCCCAAGCCGAAAAATCTCCCCCGAGTAAGGTCGAAAATCCACTAAGCTGACAGAAAAACCTCCGCGAGCATTTAGAAAATCCTCTTTGATCAGTCAGAAATTCTCCAAGCTGTTCCCTTCGAGTAGCTCGAAGTCCCCTTTGAGCAGTAAGAAATCTCCCAATCAGATAAAAAAATTTCTCAGAGCAGTTAGAAATCTCCCCGAGCAGTAAGAATATCTCCTTAAACAGTTGGAAAACTTCCAAACAGTAAGAAGATAGCTTCGAGCAGTTAGAAATCCCCTGATTATATAGAAAATTACCCCGAGCAGTCTGTACGAGTAGACATCCCCTAATCAGTTAGAAAATTTCCCCGAGAAGTTTCAAATCCCCCAATCAGACAGACAATCTCCCCGAGCATTCAGAAAATCCCCTTCTAGCCGTTGGAAAAACTTCCCGATGCAGTAAGAAAACCTCCTTGAGCAGTAAAAAAGTCTCCCAGAACATTTATAAAATCCCATTGGAGCAGTCAGAAATCTACAAGCAGTTAGAAAGTCTCCCAGCACCCTAACAGTCAGAAAATTTATAAGAGTCGTTAGAAAATCTCCCAAGAAGTTTGCAAATCCCCTGAGCATCTAGGAAATCCCTAAAAGTGTGGAAAATTGTTCCCGAGCTTGTAGGAAAATCACTACAGCAGATAAAAAATCCTGCGAGCAGGTAGGAAGTCGCTATTATAACGCCTTATCAGACACATGCGCTTTAAGAAAATCAAGCTAATCACAATTTAAGATTTGGCAGGGTATCATCAGACTTACCGATCAGTATCGTGCTCGACGAAGACCTCTTAAACAGCTTTTGCTTCTTTGAAAAGTTTTCTCAATCTAACAGGGCTACAAAAACTAACATTCTTTATTTACCGACTCGAGACATGATTGGCAAATTCACTGCAGAACGGCCCACGGCTACTTAAATAAAAATATTTTGCTCAAGCATCCACACTTTTAAGCCAATTTAGTCAATGTTGGCTGTCCAGCTGGGCGATAAATAATCAATCGCTAATAAAATGTTCACAGATCGCTTAAACAGTTTTTCTATTGCCCTTGTGCACAACCATTAAGCTAGGGCTGGGGCAGTGTACTCTAGCTAGGTGAGAAAATTCATCTTCTCTTCTTACCGGCGCGACAATTTAGCTAAACTTGGAGCAGTGTACTCTAGCTTTATGACGCAACCTTTTCGAAATAAAAAATTAGACAGTGCAGAGTTTAAGAATTATTGGCCCGCGAATTTTAACTGAGCACAAAACTTTATGACGCAATCTAAAATAAAATCATCATTCTGACAGTGCCGACTTTGACCTTTGTTGGTCTCGCATTGAAAGCATAAGAAAAACTTTCGAATATTTAATCCTCTTCCACTTGTAGCAGAGCTTGCAAACTTTCATGATCTTATCTTCAAAAAATTTGCAATCTTTTGGAGCAAATTTGATAAAAATCGGTTGAGCCGTTCGAGCTCTACATCTTTACAGAGATTACAACCACAGACACACAGACACACAGACATTAGACATTTAGTGTAGTAGACTAGCCATTTAGCCCCCCGCTGGGGAGCTCTAAGTAACCCCACAAGGCAATTTAACAGCGACCCTTAACGAGATGAAAAACCTGCTTCCACACATAAGAAGTCAGCCTTCCGCGTGAAAACGACCCCTCTTCAGCTAGCGAGCAATCAGCCTTCAGTTTTATAAAAATCCACTTCCGAATATGAGCAATTTGAATTCAGCATGTTAACAATAACCCTTCAGCAAGTGACCAATCAGCCTTTAATATTTCAACAATCCCCCTCCACAAGTGAGCAATCAGCCTTTAATATTTGAACAATCCCTCTCCACAAGTGAGCAATTAGCCTTTAATATTTTAACAATCCCCATCTGCAAGTGAGCAATCAGCCTTCAGTATGTTAAAAATCCCCTTCAGTATGTAAGGAACAACTCTGCAGCAGAATTGAAATCAGTGCTCAGTATGTTAACAATCCCCCCTTTGCAAGTTAACAATTAGCCATTTAGCCCCCCCCCGCTGAGGAGCTTTTAGAGAGTCCTTATATTGCTAAAAAGTCTGGGAAATTACTTTAGTATGTTTTTAATCTTTTTTGAAATTTTGTGCTTATGAGCGAATTTAAGCGATGTAGAAAGTTTTCTATTTATTTGATGACATGTAAGAATCAGCGTCAAACATTTTTGCATTCTTTAAAATTTCGCGATGTACCCTACCATCGGCTACGGACATGCTTCTTAGCGAGCTGTCTAAATAATTTAACGAACTTTAATGAGATAAAAAATCACAAAAATCTAGGATACATTTCTATGCTAGCTTAGTTTATAGCTTAGAAAGCTCAGCACAGCCTTCAGCGTGTTAACAATCACCCTCCAGCCAATGAGCAATGAACCTTAAATGCAAAATTTTAACATTCCATCTCTGCAAATAAGCAAGCAAAACTTCAGCATATTAGTAAACCCCTTTACTCAAACCGCAAATGAGTAATCTGCCTTCAGCATGTTGAAAATCCCCGAGGCAAGTGAGCAATCAGCCTTCAGTATTATAGTAAACTCCTCTGCAATTAGGATTTAGCAATCAGCATTTTTAAATATCCCTCTGCTGATGAAGGTGAACTGTCCACTTTCAGCGTGTAAAAAGTCCCAGTTCAGCAAAAGAGCAATCAGCATTCGGATTTTACATAATTCCTCTGGAAGTGAGTAATCAGCCTTCAGCATGTCGAAAATCCCCCGAGGCAAGTGAGCATTTTAAGGATACCCTGGAAGTGAGCAAGCAGCCTTCAGCGTGGTAACAATCCCCCTCCCCTCTGCAGTGGGATTTAACCTTCACCAATCTAACAATTCCCACAGCAAGCAAGCAATCAGCATTCAGCATGCTAACAGTCTTCCGTCAGATAAGTTAACAACTTTCTCATCAATTTACGACCTTAGCTATATGTGAGCATACAGCAGACAGCAACCACCTATAGTTAAAGAAAACTAATACTTGACAAAAAAGCTTAGCTTGCAAAACTTGAGATCAATTTGTAACAAGGATAAAAAAGTGTTTCCTTTTGTGGTTTGCGAGATGAATTCTAATATACTCTAAATGTGAGCAATCAGCCTTCAGCATGTAAAAATCCCATTTTAGCAAAAAAGCAATCAATCGTAGGCACGTTAACAGCCTTCAGCAAAAGAGCAATGAGCAATATGATAGTAGCAAGGGTTTAATCATAGAATCTTTATTTTGTCTTCGACGCATAGAGACGTAGAGATGCAATAAAAGCTGCAATAATTAGTTTCATGCTATCTAAATACATTTTTACACTTTACAGCAGCTAACAGTCTTTCTCCCTGAGTAAGTTAAGAACCTCCTCATCATTTTACGACTCTCTCTATGTAAGAATACAGTATAAAAGCATACAGCACACAGTAACCACCTTTCCCGAATTCAATAGCCCAACTAAATTAAGCGATTCCCTCATTTGATTAATCGCGCGGAACTTTAAAAGAGCTTAGCTTGTAAAACTTAAAATCAATTTTAAGAAGCACTCAAAGTCTTTAAACTCTGCAAGTGAGCAATCAGATCAGCCTTAAGCATTTTAATAATTCTGCTGTGTAAGTGAGGATTCAGCCTTTAGCTTTATAACAATCCCTTTTAGCAAATAAGCTATCAACCTGCAAGTGATAGTCAAATGCAAGTGAGCAATCAGCCCTCAGCATTTTATTAACCCCCCTCTGCAAGTGAGGATACAGCCCTCTGCATTTTAGAAATGACTCTAAATAGCCTTTTAAAGCACCCCCTTTGAGTAATATCCTTAAGCAGGTCAGCAATCTATTAAATGGTATCAGACAACATTCGATCAGCAAGCTATAAATTTTCAAGTCATTTTCTCGCGTTAAATAGACCCTTTGAATCATTATTTTATCACGATTAGCACAAATGTATCGATCAATTCAGTTTAATAAAAATTAGAACAGCAAACCTGTAAATTTCTTTTTCGTTTAAAAGCGCAGACGCCTGATTTAGCCGTTAAAACAGGCTTGAGATTAGTCCTAGAGACTTAGTCTTCCGTTCTGATGAATAAATTGAACTGATCCAGTTTCCTTTTTTCCAAATATTTTTTAATTGACAGAAGCTTTTCCGCTCATTTTACACTTAGGTAATTAAAGTTCAGTTAAAGAATATATATTTTTCGAAACATATCGGCCAGCATTGCTGGTAATCCTAAACAATTAAAAAATGAAAAAATAAGTTTTTGCTTGACTACAGGACAACCTGTGTTTTAAAAATGGGAAAAAAGATATAAAATTGAGCTAGCTCTTAGCATTTAAGTCATCGCATCGCTTAATGATTCAGTCTTGATGCAGGCTCGAACTGGGGACCTACTGCCTAGCCTACACTTAGCCCTTGTGCCTAGCATCGCGGCTGTTCAGCACGTTGATTTGAAGACGCAAAAATCAGCTATAAAAATTATTAATAATTTAACTGGAGCCGCCAAAAGACACAGAATGAGCGATTTGCTTATCAGTCTGACAAATTGGCTATGTACACCTGATTTAATTAATAAATGTTGCCCTAGATGACATCGCCTTGCCCATTCTTACAAGATCTGCCTTAAGCTTCTGCACACGTTCTTGCAAGAGCCCACATGATCTGCAGTATTTAAATGTATATGCAGATCTTACGAGATCTGCTAAGATATGTTAAGGGACGATCTGCTATGATCTTGCTGGGCCGCCTAAGATCTGCTAAGATCATGCATGATATGCTACGATATGTTAAAGTAAGTATAATGGCAATCTGCCTACACCATCTTAGCAGATCTGTTTTATCCACATTATCTTGCAGGATCTGCTTGCATGATTTGTAACAGTAGATCCACACCTGCATGGGCTACGAAGTTGAATAGTGATAAAATTAACTGAAGAACTGAATAGCCAGCGCAAGGAAACATTGTGTTTTGATATACAATATTGACTGCATATCAGTTCGACCCTTATTTTTATTTACTGCCTGTATTTATTTTCGACAAATTTATGAAAAAACGTTTCTACATTTTAATAGTCATTAATAAACTTTTCACATTACAAGCATCAAGTAAACCCAGAAGCATGAACAGAATTAAAAAAACAGTGCACAAGGATTATCATTAGTAGGATAACTAGATAAGAAACAACTTTAATGTTTAGCTTTTCATGCTTGGTAATTCTAAAAGGCAGTTTATACTAAGGGGCATTATAAGTAGACTATGACTGTATTAGCTAAATCAAATTAAAAGGGCTATTTGCACAGCATAAATTAACATTTATGACGCATTTTCAGGCACATCTTATAAATGTAAGTGAACAAGATACTAAAAACAATCATTCTAACAGAACAGTCTGCAAAATGCACGTGGGGTCGCTCTGAAAGACCGAAATTTCGATTTTTATAAAATTGAAGACATTGATTCGTCACAGTCTTCCCCGAATTTTGATACAATAAATAATGCTTATGATGAGCGTTAGGTTTGGTAGATTTTTGGGCGCATAAAATTTTCCTTAACTTTTCAAAGCTATGAAATTTCGGTCTTGTGAAAGCCCATCCGATTATGGCATTAGCATAAGTAGTAGTTATAATTCAGAAAAAAGCACACGATGTAACTTTCAGACTGGTATGCAATGAATATGCAAAAAAGCTTATACAAGCACATGAAAAGCGAGCCGAACACAATGTGAAAAGTAACAATAGAGAATAAAAGCAAATTACTTGAGACTTTGCGTGACATATAATACACACACGCAAGTATGCAATGGAAATATACAAAAGAAAGCATACACAACAAGTACCTGAAAACAACGCACAAAGTAATAATAAGAGCTAATGACTTAAGACTTTGCACAATATATATACACACAAGGGATCCAATGGCACTATAATGATGCAAGCGTACAATATAGAACCAACATGCATAACAATTAAAAAAGAAAAATATAGTAAATTCAACAGTAATAAATTTGATTTGACAAATTTTAATACTCCTGGTTATATTCGTAAGAAAAATTTATAACATTTTAAGGGGTGGTCTGAAGTGATTGTGAGGGGCGGCCTGATCACTTCAGGCGGTTCGTTTCTACGGGCAATTCATTTTAGCACAGAAAATTACAACTATTAGTGTGATTATTACAAACCTAAAAGCACAATTGAGCAAAAAATTGGAGAACAATAAAATAACAAGTATGTTGTATGCGCATTAAACAGTCTAAAACTAGAATATTTTCAGTTCAAGGGCCGGGCTGGTGACTGGTGAGCATGAGCGCAGTTTGCAGGGTAGCATGAGGCAGCGCTGCCAAAATTGTAGACTTGTAGTACAGCTGCGCAGCTTAACTCGCGCCGGGAGCCATCGATCTGAAAAATGAATTAGTACAACAGCATCTGAAACTGGTAGAGTGGACGTAACGTGATTTACTGGGCCACTAAATGGAAGTTGTACTCGAGATTTAGACCAAATTTTGGAAATAGGTACTTTATTACGATATTGTGGTAGGTAGGTAGTGTCAAAATCGATAAGCTAGCTAATCGTAGAGCTGCGATTGAAGGAAATTAGCTTCATTGTGTGGTTTAAACAAAGTTTTATCCGCGTACCTGAATATCGCATTTAAGAAAGGCAAAATCTGCATGCTTAGAGAACTAGTGACATTATGCTTTTCAAGAATAGCATAAATATAGTTACCACATCCTCCGTCGAGCCTTCTTGTGGACGAGTATTTTCGCGAACGTCAGATAGAATATTTTTTATTTGCTGAAGCAGGCGTATCATACTGTCAGCTTGGGCACTTGTAATAAATGAAGGAGTGTTTCGCTCCTTTGGCAAACAAGCAGTCGATTTTTGCGCACCAGCTCCAGCTAAAGAGGAAGCCGATTTAGGGGTGCTTGGCGCACTATCAGCAGCATCAATAATGACAGGCTGTGAGCGGTGGCTACCAGTTTGATTTTCGCAATTATTCAAGGCTGCAGTCAAATTCTTTGCCTTGTCACCTCTTGATTGAAGCGAGCAACCTCTGTATGTAAAAAAGGATAAAGTTACATTTATTATTTAAAGCTTAAAAATCTGAGCAATGTTTAAAAAATAAACAATAATAATAGATGCCTCACTTGCTACATTGGTTGCACTAGTCATTGAAGCACTGGCAGTTGCTTGATTGAACAAATTGCTCTCTGTGTTGTCTAGGGTTGGGTTATCAAATAAAGCATAAGAAAGACACAATTTTACAGTAGTAATTTATTTTTACATACCTGCACTTTTATTTGCCATTGTTGAAATGCAGACACTCTCTTCTGGCTCAAATCATACATGCGCAACACCCGGCCGACCCGGCCGAACCGGCCGGGTGACAGGACCGCCAAGCAAGGGACGTCGCAAAAAAATGGTCAGCAAAAAAAATCATCGCAACAAAAAATTCGGGAAAGGGAAGGAGAAAAACAAAAAGGAGAGACCAAGGAAAGAAGGAAGAGAAAGAGAGAAGAAAATAGAGGGAAATAATAGCAAAATTTTTCACTTTGACTGAACAACGTCGCACTTTGACTGAACAACGTCGCACTTTGACTGAACAACGTCGCACTTAGACTGAACAACGTCGCACTTAGACTGAGCAATGTCGCACTTAGACTAAGCAATGTCGCACTTAGACTAAGCAATGTCGCACTTTGACTGAACAACGTCGCACTTAGACTGAACAAACGTCGCACTTAGACTAAGCAATGTCGCACTTAGACTAAGCAATGTCGCACTTAGACTAAGCAATGTCGCACTTTGACTGAACAACGTCGCACTTAGACTGAACAACGTCGCACTTAGACTAAGCAATGTCGCACATAGACTAAGCAATGTCGCACTTAGACTGAACACGTCGCACTTTGACTGAACAACGTCGCACTTAGACTGAACAACGTCGCACTTAGACTGAGCAATGTCGCACTTAGACTAAGCAATGTCGCACTTAGACTAAGCAATGTCGCACTTTGACTGAACAACGTCGCACTTAGACTAAGCAATGTCGCACTTAGACTGAACAACGTCGCACTTAGACTAAGCAATGTCGCACTTAGACTGAACAACGTCGCACTTAGACTAAGCAATGTCGCACTTAGACTAAGCAATGTCGCACTTAGCCTAAGCAATGTCGCACTTAGACTGAACAACGTCCGCACTTAGACTGAACAACGTCGCAACTTAGACTAAGCAATGTCGCATCTAGACTAAGCAATGTCGCACTTAGACTAAGCAACGTCGCACTTAGACTGAACAACGGTCGCACTTTGACTGAACAACGTCGCACTTAGACTAAGCAATGTCGCACTTAGACTGAACAACGTCGCACTTAGACCAAGTAATGTCGCCCTTAAAGTAGTTTAACGCAGAAAAATACTATGTCGCAGATCATTGTTCTAGACTGAACAACTGATGAACTTTGAACTTTTTATTTTAGTCTTTGGGATTAGACAGACATCAGGTTAGAACACTATCCAAACATTGTGAGAATCTACTGTAACTGTACATAAAATTAAAAAAAAACTGTTAAGAGTAATACATTTACTTTGTATTAGTATGCATGAGTTTTCTAATATCTTGTTATAGAGATAGTAAAGTCTTTTATTGAAAATGTATGGAATCCCTTAAATGTTCATAAGGTTCAACAAGTAAAAGTAATTTTATATTCTGCGATGTTAAAAGAGTCCACTATGCAGCTCAGACTTTGCTTCTTTATCCACATCTTGATCTTCACCTTTATGTTGAGCACCCCGTCCTCCAGGAGCATCGGATGCCCAGTGATTATTAAGCCAATCATTCAGATACTTATCTGGTTCAAATTTGCTCAATGGTGGTCCATTAATGCGAATGCGCAACAGGTGTTCTAAATTATCTGGCACTAGACGTGATCTTCTGTCATATGCAACATGTTTGTAGATTGAAAATCCTCGCTCAGCTTCTGCAGATGAAATTGGCAAGGTCAACACAATCTGAATAAGATGCTTGATTCTAGGCAACCAATCAACAGTTTTCATTTCAAGAAAGTGGCCCCAAAAATCGAACAGGCCCTTCAGTTCTATAGGCACAGAAATCAACTTTGTGAGCAAGCAAGCTCTGAATGAGAATATTGAATTGTCCCGGAAATTGTTCTCTGCAAAGCTTGTGTAGGTGCCTCTCTAGAATCTGATTCTGATTCGGAGCCTTCTGCTGAAGCAGGATCATCTTGAAAACCAAAGCGTCTTGCAAGTGGGATTATATTTGCACTGTAGGTAACGCAATTGTGCATTGTATCAACAGTAGGCAATGACTCTGGATTTAATACATCGAATATTGAGTAGTCATCTTCAGGAAAATATCTTTGTAATTGAGTGACAATGCTATCAATAATTGTGCTTCGCACTCTATCTAGTGCAGGAAATTTTTCTTCTCCTGTGCGTACTGAGCATGCCTGCCGTCTCAGAGCAGAGCATGGCTGCTATCAAATTCATACCTTGCAATTCCATCGCGACCTCCAGTACACAAGAAGTTTGACACAGATAGGTCATTTGTATGGCATCGCGAACGGAAATCTACCTCAGCACCAGGACCAACACTTTTTCGACATTTGCAGGTCTGCAAAAAATCAATTAATCGTGGCCCATTACTTGTCTTTAAGTTTTGTAATGACAGAATGAGATCTCTGTGACGCTTCTGCAGGCCAATGAAGGTGCCTTTTTGCATTCTGAAACTGCAATGATTGAAACTCAAGTTGCTTTAAAATATCTGTAATAAAGAGGTGCAGGGCATAATACGGACATTCTGGAGTGTATTCAACAGTCCGGCTGCAGTAGTTTTTGCTTTCCTCATCAAAATCAGATGAAGTGATTGAATATTTTCCAAAATTTTGTTATCAGTAGGTAGTAAGACTTTCGAAATGACTTCCAGAGCAGACACCTCAGATGCAACCCATCGTATCCGATAAATATGCTTCAGTTCATAAAAGACTATCTCCATCTGCTTCAGAAGTTCGTGCCAGAGAAGCCTTAACGCTTTATTGCATGCATGACGCATGTAAAATTTATGCAGGGCATTTATGTTTGAGTCCAGATGTTGCATGAATGGAAAGGTTTCAAACGCATGATAAATAGCTAGTTTCTAATTTTATGGGCTGCACAGTGATGCTGGAAAGAATTCATTTTTGGCCCAAGGTCTTAATTGGCTAATCATTCCAGCCCGACTTCCTGTCATAACTGATGCTCCATCAGTTGTTACAACCCCACAGCCTTTCTGAAATATTTGCATGGAGATTGTCTCTGGTGAACATTTCAATGAGCATGTTCATATATTGGTTCGTCCTGTTCCACTTCAGTCAGACGTTTGAAACCGGTAAAAATACATCATAGGCTTGCTTTCCTCTAGCATCCTGAAGTATATCATTAAGTAGCTGTAGAAATGTACATCAGTATGTGGTATCAAGAACAATTGCAATAGGATACTTTGATCCTTGAATATATTTCAATAGTGAGTTGTGCATTGTAGTGCTTATTGATGCAGCCATGGCTGTGGCACTCTTCCGGTGCCTATGATGAGTACCCATATTCAAGCCGTTCTTCTCTTGCAGCTCAATTATCCGAATATGTGAACTATATGGAACATTTGCTTTTACTTCAGCATACAGAGGATGTTAAAACTCGTGCTGTTATCTCATCCCTTTTGGCTCTTGCTAATCGAGCTGGCACTACTCATCTGTTCAATTGCTTTGCAAGTATTGAATTGAACTTCTCCTTCATCCACTGGATGGCTTCTCGGTGCAGTGCATTCGTTGAATGTTCTTGTAGCTTCCGTCGCACACTATCTTTGGTTGTTCACTAGGAATATAGCCTTTCTCTGTTGAAAAGGAGGACTTTCGCTGCTGTGCTTGAAGTGCTGCTCGAGGAACTTTTTTATGAAATCTAAGCAGAAACGACACTTTATTCCCGATTTTGACAGGTCATCTGAATTCTGAGAGTACATGAACCATGTCTTCATTTCTTGTGACACAAACTTCCTCGAAAAATGCCTAAAATGCGTAGAGGGATAGTCAGGAAATAAAGAGAGAAAAACGAAATTATTCAATCACAAATCACTAGACATCTGTCATGAAACATATGCTTCAAAATTGTGGATTCAATAATTTCAATACATATAGCATAGATAATATACTTAATTTGTACGAGTTATATTCATACCGGTTTTGATGAGTCTCTAATGAATCCAGCCACTCTTCTTGAACTTGCTCTTGTCTTCCCATTCCTTAGTGACCTGCTGATCTGTCTCACATTGTGTAACTGCACTTGTGCCAGTACACTTGTTTTTCTTTTGAGGAGGTCCACTTTCCTCTCGTAAAACGAGAATTTCACTTTCAGAAGCTGATGTCTCTTCAGCATCCATGTCAACACGATTAGCAATGCAAGAGGATCGCTTCATTGATTGTCTTTTTAGCTGTAATTGAGTATTTAATTCTGTTTGCAGCTTACTTGTTTCTTGTCAGTATTCAATAATTCATTTTTTTCATCTTGCATTCGCTCGCGGGCAACAGTAGGCGTGTCTGATTGCATTTTCACCTTGCCCTGCAATTTCTGCAGATTGAACAGTGCGATCTCGGTTAGTTGCTATTTCCTCAGAGAATTGTATAGCTTGGCCATTTCACTTCCGATTGTACTTGCCTGAACATTGAGTTGGTATCTTTCGGACTCTTTCACTTTCAGTTCTAGTTCTACTTGTCAATGCTGATGAGGAACTAGTCGATGCTTCCATTGAGTTAGGAGGTGCATTTACAATGCCTCCAATGTTTTCTTCTAAAATCCAGTGTGCACCTGAGCAGTCATTCTCTTCCCCTGGTGTCAATGACCAAGCTTCCACCTTGTAAAAAGCAAAGGCTTACGTTCCTCACTTACTGATGTAGGGCACCTGTTTATGGAATAGTCTGCATGGCCAGCTTCATCCCATTCTCGCGCTGGCCTCAAAATATAGTCAGGTTTGCCTCTTAGAGAGGAATAGATTGATTCAAAAAATTCACATCTGTTATTTTGTGTACTTCTTGCATATATTATCATGTCATGTAAGTGACGTTTTATGATCTCTGCCATGGAGTCAGTAATTGTGAGTGTACTTTGAAACACTGGTCGTCTTGTAGATGAATGCATCCTTGCAAGACGCAGTTGTCCGATGCTGTCTGTTGCATCATCTAATCTGGAATAGTCTCTTGATGCAGAAGAATGACTGCCATTGCACTCTTCCCATTTCCATTATTTAGTGCATTTGGCTCAGTTGGCAGTTCTTTACTTGCAGACTGAAAGAAACGATGAAGGGATAGTTGCGTTATTCCAGCTGGGGCAGTCCTTACTTAGTAGGCCGGATGCTTTTTTTCCTTTGTATCCAATGGATGTGTCTGTGAAAGTACATATTGGCATCTTTTTGTTTTTCCTTTGATGCGATAACAAAGTAAGTTACTACCATCTTTAAGACAGAATGGTACAAATCAGCTGAAAAGGTCACAACCGGTTTTCTCACAGCACCATTGTACTCTTGTACTGCAATTACAAGATAATCTCGAAGACGTACAGTTCTTCTTGTACTTGCTGGGCAAACTACTTTCAGTTCAATGAATTCTGAATACTCTCGTGATCCAATGTTAGGTTCATCAGTATTCAGCTCATTTTATAACAATCGAGCAATCGTCTGTAGGTTGACAATTGATTGAAATGGAAGCCAGAATACTCAGCAGAAATAGATGGCAAAAAACACCTTGATTCTAATTCCAAACATACTTTGAGTTTGACAATGAGATTATTGGGATGTACAGTATTGACTATTGATATTGAATAGATGCTGCAATCCAATAACCAGTTAGCTATAGTGAACTTGCAGTTAGATGAGTATTTCCTGAAAGCAAATGTTCATTTAAAATGTATATTCAAATTCGTGCCCAAATCAGTTTTCGTGTCATACATAACAATATACAGTATCTATCAATATTTCAATTTATTTTTGTTTACAACAATTAAGCAAACAGATAAACATGTATAGAAACATACCTGCCAATTGTCCTTGACTCCTTGTCCTTCAGCTTTTGCTACTGAGTTGCAGCACAGTCGAACTTGAATTTCTATAAAGTTTCTAGCTTCTGCTAGAGCAATTTAAAATTTGTGAACAGAAAGTGGGTGGATTTCAGTTTCCAGAACACCGAGTGATAGACCATGCAAGATACAAGACACACAGTTGCAAAGAATCTTATACAGTTCGCAAGCCTAGCTAACAAAAACTACATGTAGCTGCTTATCTCAAAATCTACTAAAGGTCTAAAGTCCACAAAGTATCTTTCAAGATAAAAGTACAGCAATTGTGCTATTCCTACTGTATGCCAGTACAGCATAGCTGAAGTTGCATAGTATACATGTAATGTACATGTAGCCTACAATCATTTCTTTACCTTGAAAATGAAATGCAATTGCAGATTTTTTCAGTGCTTCAATTTACTGTATTTTTTGCACGTACCTCTTTGCAAATAGCATATTGAATTGCACACTGTTCTAGTCATTACATTACGTACATGTAATTCAGTACTTGCATTAGAGTGCTTCTTTTTATGCTGACCATTGACGTCAATGTGATTGTCACTTTTCATGAATGTACATCATATATCAAATTCAATATTTTGTTGTGGGTTGAATTTACTTCTCCTCCTTGATAACAACATTATTCTCTTATTGTAAGCTCCTATGACAGAAATGTGCTTCTATGTAGTGTGTATGAAAATTTGTTAAACTTTGTCTTTTTCAAATTTCCGGAAAAAGAAGCATTTCGCACTCGTCAATGCATAGTTACAAGTAATTTTTTTTCATTTCTAAGAACAGTATACTTTCTTTTAGTAATAATATGAGAACCAAAAAAAATTTTCACGAATTGCTAAAGACCTCTATACTATAGGTATGTCGCATTTTTTGTCAGAAACAATGTCGCACTGGCCGGGTAAGATTCAGGAGGTTGCGCATGTATGGCTCAAATGATGGGTCATTTTCCACATCATCATGATCACAATCAATACTAGAATCAGAAGTATAATCATCCACTAATAAATTAGGAAAATTAGATATAATACTTAATTAAGATAATTGATCCATTAAAATAACACATTGGAACTATTATGATACTTTTTATTTACCCTTTATGTTTTCCGCCAGTTCCATGGCAGCTTCTGTGTCAAATTCTTCGCCTCTGTCAGCATAAGTTGAAATTTTCTTGTCTAGGGCATCAGCAAACTTTCTTACATTTCCTTCTAATGAATCCTTTACTAGGATGGTGCAAAGAACTTTTTTCCCATCTTCATTGATGAAAATGTTGATCAATAAAAATTGGTTTAATAATAGTTTATTAAATAGGCAAACTGAATAAAAATGTAAGAAGACAATAAATAAATAAGGTTTAATTACCAAATATACAATTCATTCTTTAATATATATATATAATTATAAAATAACAAGGGTATTAAGAATTACCTTTTTCCAACTGAGCTTCTCAGAAGCAGTAAACTAAAATTGGTTGAAAGTTTTCTTTATAGTCAGTATATATATGAATAAAACAAAATAAAAAAGTTGTACTTAAGCTAAATTCAAAATGTAAATACATTTATTTGGCTAGCTAGTAGCTAGTAGCAGCAGGATAAACAAATGATAATTCCTTGAATCTTGTCAAGTATTACATAAAATCCTATAAAAAGCATTCTAAATTAAAGTACTAGTACTACTAAGGTGTCCAGAATTCTTTAGTCTCTAGTCTATAGAGTACAATAAATTTGTTAGTTAGGCCACTGAGCCTACTTGGAAAACTTGGCACAATTGATTGGGAGAATTTCACTAAATGTACAGGTTTTATTAAACCAAAGTAGCACATAGACACTACGGCCAAGTCGATCGATTGCGAATTGTCTAATTAGTTCGCTTCCTTTTACTTCTCCTAATAGCACTCATAGTCATACTACTGGCACTGTTGGCACTGGCACTGGCAGACTCCTCCATTAGTTACTAGGGCCTACCGCCAACTATAATCTATTGTAGACAAATAAAATGTATAATTGCTTTTACAGTATAGCCTTTGATAAATGTACTGTATACCTACAAATGTATAAATGTATACCAGACAGTGATTCCAGTGAAATGCTAGTCAAGATCAAGATGTCAGATAACTTAGTTGATAGATATGTAATCTGAACTTCGTGCAAGAAGAAAAAAGCGCAAAACGAGTAATTTTTAATTTAAATTTTTACATTTTAAACAAACTTAGTACTCTTCTTAAAACGATTCGACTAAAGTTGTTTAAATGTAATCCATATCTAGTAAATTCTTTTAGTTATTACATAATTCACCTTTTATTTTACTGTAATACAAAAATTCACGAAATAGTTAATATTTGTGCTATCTAAGACGTCTAAAAAGCTACATCGAAAAACTACTTGACTTTTCCGTCAGGTCTCTGATTAATTAACTGCCATCTCGATAGTAGCCCTGACACTTAAATGGCATTTCTGATTGCACTGCAATTAGCGCTTATAATCATGGCGACGGCCATTCCGTATAGGCCTATACAAGCGTACCTTGCCATAACGGCCGTTTTGAGTTGCCAAATAGAGTGAAAGAGTGAAAGAAAGAAAGAAGAACAGTACCATTTACTTCAGCTTAGACGGTAACAGCTAGCTCTTCTTGGTTTCTTTAAGATCATGCAGGAAACTTCCAAGATCCTGCACGCAAAGAGCATATCTGCTAAGAAATCTAAGATCAAGTTAAGATCTTCTAAGATCCTGCAAGCAGACTTGCAAGATCATGCGGACAGCAGATCTGTTAAGATTGTGTGAGCAGAATGTCATCTAGGGTGAGCTCTAGGCAGTAAGCTAGCCAGGAGTGAGAAAAATTTTAATGTACACACGCTTAGATACTTGAGAATTTTTCATCTACATGTATGCACCCTGCGCCCCACTCATTCAGCCAGCATTAGAACAGTGTACTCTAGACGCAAAAAATTAAACAGCAGCTATGATGCAATGCTAAAAATTCATTTTCTGCAGTCAGGCCTTCGCACCCATGCTTTTCACATTAAAGGCATAGGGAAAAACTCGTTTTTCGAATGTTAATTCCCATTAAGCATTGACGCAGAATAATGAAATTTTACCGGTCTAATACTTGAAAAATTTGCAATCTTTTCAAAAAATCCGATAGAAATGGTTTGAGCCGTTCGAGTTCTATACCGTCGCATACAAACAGACAAAATCGAAAATCGAATACTTAATCCCTTTACAATTGGCACAGAACTTAGAAATTATAACCATCAATTCTCGTTGGCCTAAAATGTTTTAGCGAAAACTCGAATGTAATTTGATTAAGCCGTTCGAGTTCTAGATCGACACATATATACAGACAGATCTTAGAGAATTTAGTATAGTAGGATAGGAAGGAAAGGATAGGATAGAGGCAGGGGAAAAGATGCTCACACTACAAAGTAGGCTAATTAGGCTGGCATTTTGTTTTGACAAGCCATACTCGGAATCAGTCCCGTCCTTTATTGGTTCAACTATATAGTGTGGCCATAATACTGAGGCAGAAAGTGAAGTTTGCCCAGGCGAAATAAATTTTCGCAAGACTTTATTTAACTTACCGTTTTGTTACTTTTGTGCCAGTTAATTAAATCGCTTTAATGGCAATGCAATATGTAACTTATTATTATGAAAGAATATTTTTCTTTAATTTTTGCATAGATTTAAATCATTAACTAAATAAAGCGAATAATATTAAAAAGGGCTTTGTATCTAAAGAAAAAAGAAATTTAAATGGCCATTGAAAGGCTATTGACATATAGTGCATAACGTAGGTACATTTAATTGCGTGTATGTCGGAACAAAGACAGAATTACGTTATTATGTGCAAATTCATACATGCAATTAACTGCAGCTAAAAGTACATTTAAGCCCGAAGTGTCCCTGTAAAACCCGTCAAATTGAATCTGGGAATATACGTAGGCTATTTAAAATATCGTTTTCATGAACATACCAAGGACCACTTGGAGTACTCCTAGTGTCCTTGGAACATACACAAATTTAAGAATTTCTACATCGATATCAAATCAGAGAAGTGAAAAATACGTTTACTTTTACCTTTAAAATAAAATTTAAAAGTCGATAAAGCCATCCTCTAAAGTTGTAAAATGATCGAATAAAAGTTATACTGATTACGTAATCGATTTACTGTGTAAACACTTTTTTGTTACGTATATATAGTGTGATGACGTCATTGATTAGTCAAAGATCTAACCATTAAAACAAATGAAACGGCCTGATAAATCGGGTTTTCAAACACTAATATTTCGATTTCAATGAATTAAAATGTTTTGCATGAAGCATTTAGTGTTTGTTCAAGTTTATTGCCCCCCCCCGACTAATGGAACACCATTTACCCAGATAAAAATTGGATTCACAGTCAGACACCACCAATGCGTCCAGCCAGGCGCGCAAGTCCGACCGTCTGGCGGGACTGTTGAACCGACGTTGGCATCGTCGGCCGAGGCAGCCGCCGCGGATGCAGCCGTGTGCTTGGCTGCCAAGGCCACCACGGTGACAAAGATGATCAGACAGATGATGGCCAGCATGCCCAGCAGGTAGCGATACCTGTAGATAAAGCCGGACAAATCGCGATTGTGAAATCTTTTGTTAAGATCGCGCAGACTGTCCAGCTGTACTGTGGGAAACGACAGCGTACTCGAGTTGGTGTCCTTGCGCCATTGAAGCAGCGGGATGGCCTTGCTGTCTGGCAGTTCCGCCTCGTCTGTTGCCACCCGGCGATAGCCGCCTGACCTGCCGCTTCCCGACTCCAGATCGATTTCCTCTTCGCCGTCTGCGATGCCTTCGTCGTCTGCCGGCGGATTGCTGATTTTTAATTCGGTTTCTGTTGCCGCAGTTGTAGCCACCGTTGTTGCCATGGCAACCTCCCTAGCAATGTCGTCTAGAAAGGCTCGAACTCTGGCTAAAAACGCAACCCGACTGTCCTGATCGGCTACGGACGACACAACTGGCGATTTGGCTTTCACCATCAGCTGCAGCGTCTCCTGAAGGTCGTCAACGTCCCAGCGAATGGACCGGACAGACTTGGACAGCTCGTCTGTTGGTGGGGGAAATTTTTGCCGTGTGTTGATGTGAGTCGAATAGAGATCAGTGAGGCGCCTAAATAGAGATCAGTGAGGCGCCTAAATAGAGATCAGTGAGGCGCCTAAATAGAGATCAGTGAGGCGCCTGAATAGAGATCAGTGAGGCGCCTGAATAGAGATCAGTGAGGCGCCTGAATAGAGATCAGTGAGGCGCCTGAATAGAGATCAGTGAGGCGCCTAAATAGAGATCAGTGAGGCGCCTAAATAGAGATCAGGGAGGCGCCTGAATAGAGATCAGTGAGGCACCTGAATAGAGATCAGTGAGGCGCCTGAATAGAGATCAGTGAGGCGCCTGAATAGAGATCAGTGAGGCGCCTAAATAGAGATCAGTGAGGCGCCTAAATAGAGATCAGTGAGGCGCCTGAATAGAGATCAGTGAGGCGCCTAAATAGAGATCAGTGAGGCGCCTGAATAGAGATCAGTGAGGTCCCTAAATAGAGATCAGTGAGGCGCCTAAATAGAGATCAGGGAGGCGCCTAAATAGAGATCAGTGAGGCGCCTGAATAGAGATCAGTGAGGCGCCTGAATAGAGATCAGTGAGGCGCCTAAATAGAGATCCTTGAGGCGCCTAAATAGCGATCCTTGAGGCGCCTGAATAGAGATCAGTGAGGCGCCTGAATAGAGATCAGTGAGGCGCCTGAATAGAGATCAGTGAGGTGCCTGAATAGAGATCAGTGAGGCACCTGAATAGAGATCAGGGAGGCGCCTGAATAGCGATCCTTGAGGCGCCTAAATAGAGATCAGTGAGGCGCCTGAATAGAGATCAGTGAGGCGCCTGAATAGAGATCAGTGAGGCGCCTGAATAGAGATCAGTGAGGCACCTGAATAGAGATCAGGGAGGCGCCTTAATAGAGATCAGTGAGGCGCCTGAATAGAGATCAGTGAGGCGCCTAAATAGAGATCAGGGAGGCGCCTTAATAGAGATCAGTGAGGCGCCTAAATAGAGATCAGTGAGGCGCCTAAATAGAGATCAGGGAGGCGCCTTAATAGAGATCAGTGAGGCGCCTAAATAGAGATCCTTGAGGCGCCTAAATAGAGATCCTTGAGGCGCCTGAATAGAGATCAGTGAGGCGCCTAAATAGAGATCCTTGAGGCGCCTAAATAGAGATCCTTGAGGCGCCTAAATAGAGATCAGTGAGGCGCCTGAATAGAGATCATTGGGGCGCCTAAATAGAGATCCTTGAGGCGCCTAAATAGAGATCAGTGAGGCGCCTAAATAGAGATCCTTGAGGCGCCTAAATAGAGATCCTTGAGGCGCCTGAATAGAGATCAGTGAGGCGCCTAAATAGAGATCCTTGAGGCGCCTAAATAGAGATCCTTGAGGCGCCTGAATAGAGATGAGGCGCGTCAGTATGGTGCTAGGAATATACAGACAAGTTTAGAATACAAAAAACTGCACTCACTCAGCACTTACTCAGCAGGTAGTGATACTCCTCCTCCATTTCCTCCCGCTCCTCCGTACCCATAGGAGGCCGCTCCGCGTCTCTGAGCTGACGCCATCGTTCAAAATTCGGCCTCAGCTGCTCCAGGTGACCTTCAATTCGATTTTGATCGAGAAGAAACGGATCGTCCATGTTTGCGCAAAATTTTCAGTTTCGGTAAAACTGTCAATGTCTACCAAGCGCAAACAGAGCAGTGCTCTCACACTGACTGGCAGGCTCAAAACTGATTAAATTCTGCCTCGCGAGTCACGAAGCAAAATAGTCAGCTGACTCAATTATACTGCCAATTCTTATCTCAGTGCCGAAACAGCACCGCTGGAGGCTTAAAAGCCTTTAGCTTGATAGCAGCCTACAGATTTGATATTTATTTTGATCCATTTAAATTTTTTGAAGCAAGCAAACTTTAGACTTTCAAATCATGTATTATTTGCTAAAAATACGTGGCAAGAAAAACATCTAAAGACTACGGCGATTCAGGCCATGAAGGTTAGGAAAAAAACAGTGTACAACTGCGATTAAAAAAACTCGCCTTGTCCGCCAATGTACAATACGCCCGATAAGAATCTCAACTCTAGCCTGTCCAACAATGTACAGTGACTGGCAATTAAACTCTATTTCTACCCATAAATGTACATGTAAGAGTCAGAATCAAACCCGGCTATCCACATTTAATGTACATCCGATAACAACAGTCTAAACCTCGTTAACACTGTCACCAAATGAGTTAAATTTTGCGTACATTTTATGCGTTCATCAATTAATGGTCAGAGAACTCGGTGTACATTCGTGTGACTTGATGGCAACCGAAGTGGGTTATGGTCTCACAAGTGCATGCACGTAATTTTTGTAACGCGGTCAGAAACAACCAATGCACTCGAATTCGAGGATGCACTCGAATAATATTGAAGATAAGGTACCCTCGTTGTGAAGATAAAAATATTGTCAAACTTTTACTTTAAATAAACATTAAGACAACAATACTTGAAGCACCATGTATTAAAGAAGTACTGCAGAGAAAATAAACAATTCGATAATTAATTTAAACGCTCCCGTTTATTGCACAAGCAAGTTTGACGCATGATTACAACTTAATTATAATCATATACTGGCACAGGAAAATACTCACAGCAGTCCATTAAGCAGAAACTAACGCAAGACAATTTACCGCATTTGTGCAAAGATTACCAACTACATAGAGAAGTAGCTAAAAAGAAAAAAATATTGAAAGAGAAATAGTTGATACGTACCTACTAACTGTATCATAAAAGCAAAAACTTAAAAGTTAAACTAGCTGAAAGTTGAAACCATAATTTTTTGTTAAAAATATAGACTGCGCAGCTGTATACAGTAAAAAAATTTCGAAGTTTTAATTGCACTTAAATATAGAATTGGTTAAGCTGTGTACTCATACAGTAGGTATAGGGTTAGAGTTTTATTTAAAAGCGTACACAAGGATAGGGGTTGATTTTACTGTCGCGTACATAGGGACAGAAAAAATTTTTAATTCTAGCGTACAATGGGGCAGAGGTTTTACAATGGTGATTTTACCTCTGCGTAGGATCGAGTAAGCGGTTAGTTTTATTACTTTTTGTAGGGTACAATAATAGAGCAGGAGTTAGGCATTTATCCAAATTAAAAAGCGTTGATCTAGGATCACAACGCATGGATCTTTCGTGTTTTGGTGGAAATAAGACTCGTGCATAATCAAAAAGAGTAAAGTGCAAATTGATATTTAAGTAACTGGGTACCTTAGTGTTAGATTATTCTAAAAAGCTTGCACATGTACAGTATTATTGCTGAAAATTACTACAGAGAGTCTACACTAAAATGCAAACTAAACAGAAGACTAATAATAGTAATTCCGCCATAAAAATACGCATTGATAATATTCAATTAAAAAAATTGCACTATTATTTTAAAAGCGCAAAAAAACCAGAATAGAGGGACTAGCTCTATATAAGCAATAAACAAAGCTTGAGTAAACATTCGCTTACACTACTTATATCCTATTGAAAATATCTACGTATAAACTTTTATTTAAAACATACAATGGGTTAATTATTACTTTGCGAAAGAAAATGTGCTATTGGCGCGGTGTAGGTTATAAACTAATAAAATTTTATGATCTAATATAAGACAAAATACTTATAAAAAATAGGAAATACGTCACTCATAAGTCACGCATCAATAATTCTTTAGACTTTCCTAGAAAACAGAATCCGGGCTTTCACGTATTGGCCAATTCACTGATAATTCATGGATGAATTTGTTGAACGGGAAAACTTTTCGGCAAAAAATTCATTTATGAGCTGTGCAGATGGTCATTTTTGACACCTTAAGTCTTAAATCATTTTTTCTTGACTACATGCGAGGGGACCATTAACTATTGTAAAAATCAGCCTTTTACTGCCGTGAAAATCGAGCTTAGGTGTCTTCGTTGAGAAGCGCCTCACCAGTATCTAGAGAATCGCCCCTCAAGTATCTAGAGAATCGCCCCTCAAATATCTAGAGAATCGCCCCTCAAGTATCTAGAGAATCGCCCTTTAAGCATCTTGAAAATCGCCCCTCAAATATCTTGAGAATCGCCCCTCAAGCATCTCGAGAATCGCTCCTTAAGCATCTTGAGAATCTCCCCTTAAGTATCTTGAGAATCGCCCTTTGAGCATTATGAGAATCGCCCCTTAAGTATCATGAGAATCGCCTAGAGAATCGCCCCTTAAGTACGAGGGGTGTTTCAAAAGTAACGAGAATTTCATCATAACTTTTGAATAGACGCATGTATGAACTTGAAATTTTCGCACAGCAATTTTGCATAGATTGACAACAATCACCTTCAGTTTCCACATTATCAGTCTATTTACACTTTTGATATCTTACACGAAAGTCAAGACCTCGAGTTAAAAAATTACGATTTTTGTCTATGGTCAATAGACATGAAAAAGTCTTGCTTCTCAAAGCTGCCATGGTTCAGCTGCAGCACTGAGCTGCTTTTGATACCTAAATATCTCGATATCTATCTGAGAATCACCTAGAGAATCGCCCCTTAAGCATCTTGAGAACTACCTTCAAATCTACACTTGGCCAAATCACAAAATTAGAGAGCACACTTTAATAAAAGAAAGCACAATACAGTGGAATAGAAATTTTCACAGTAAATTTTTGATATGACGCAGAATAAATAAAACACCCTCCCGCTAGGGAAAGTTTTCTTAGCTTCCTAGCAACCGTTGCTAAGCTGAAGTCGCTTCTCACAATCGCGGCACAAACGAATCAGGGTTCTCAAACCAAGCAGATAGCCTTCGTCAAGATTGCCAGATGCCTGATTCAATGCAACCGCATGCGTAAAATCAACCATCTTGACAAGGACGTGCGGCCTGTCTATTTTATCCAGCGCAATGGGGCAGCACTCAACGCCAATCAGAATTGAGCTGGCATAGAAATGAACAGATCCTGGCCATTGAACCAATCTAGAATGGCCTCCAACTGGGCAATGATGAGGCGCAATAGGCGGAGTCTGTGAGCGGCTGGAATGCTGTCAATCAGCGGTGGAATCACCATCTGATACATGTTGTCCGGGTTGATGTCCTTGCCATAGCGTTTGCTGTAGCGCTCGTAGTTGCCGCCTGGGGTGAGAAGTTTATAGTGAATTTTAGGCATTTAAAATAGTTTCTAAGTAGCTCATCCACTACGAGGGTTACTTTTAATCGAGGTTAGTTTTTTAAGAAGACGATATGTATCTAATACTATATTTTAAGTTTATATAAATGTGTATTGAAAATAAGTCTTCAGAAGACAATATGAATCGAAAACTATAGCTTTCAGCAGGCGATATGTATCGAAAAATGTATTTTTCAGCAGTCGATATGTATCGAAAATCATACTAAATCAAAACAAAACTAAATCATACTTAAATCATACTATTTTAGCAGACGATATGTATCGAAAACAGTAGCTTTCAGCAGGCGATATGTATCGAAAAATGTATTTTTCAGCAGTCGATATGTATCGAAAATCACACTAAATCAAAACAAAACTAAATCATACTTAAATCATACTATTTTAGCAGACGATATGTATCGAAAACAGTAGCTTTCAGCAGGCGATATGTATCGAAAAATGTATTTTTCAGCAGTCGATATGTATCGAAAATCATACTAAATCAAAACAAAACTAAATCATACTTAAATCATACTATTTTAGCAGACGATATGTATCGAAAACAGTAGCTTACAGCAGGCGATATGTATCGAAAAATGTATTTTTCAGCAGTCGATATGTATCGAAAATCATACTAAATCAAAACAAAACTAAATCATACTTAAATCATACTATTTTAGCAGACGATATGTATCAAAAACAGTAGCTTACAGCAGGCGATATGTATCGAAAACTATAGTTTTCAGCAGGCGATACGTATCAAAAAATATTGTTTTCAGCAGGCGATATGTATCGAAAAATATAGTTTTCAGCAGGCGATACGTATCAAAAAATATAGTTTTCAGCATACGATATGCATCGAAAACTGTAGTTCTCAGCAGACGATATGTATCGAAAATTATAGTTTTCAGCAGACGATATGTATCGAAAATTATAGTTTTCTGCAGAGATATGCATTGAGAATATTGTAACCCGTTAAGAATCTTACCGGTACCGTCAGTTGCGGGACGCCAGACCCGCAGTCCAGTGACAAAGAATCCGATCTCCTGCCTATAGGCATATTTCGCAATCTCCAGTTGCCGTTTCTCCTCCGAGGCGGTCGGCTCGTAGCTGCGCGCCCCCATTTTCACGTCCATAACGGAGGGCCTGGCGAAGTCTCTCAGCAGGTCCTCCAGTCGCATGTAGCGCGCCCCAGTCTCCGGATGGCGATACACGCCGCGAAATGCCGGCAAAAACGGACGCAGATCAATCAGCAATTTCTGACGGCGCAACGCCGATTTCGACTGGGTGGTGTTGTCGTTTTCGTCGCCCTCG
>CATNEM010000150.1:0-173530 GCA_950096795.1 Macrostomum cliftonense
TTTCTGAGCCTCTAAAAAACTTTATATAGAGCTTTACCCCAAGAACTAGAGAGCATTTAAATGATTACAATCGCTTGGCCGCATGTCACCACTTGTGTTGTGAGATTGTGTCCTGTGTGCACGTTAGTAATTGGGATTTCGTTGCTGTTCGGTTGTGCGCTTTTTAGTACAGAAATATTCCAGGATAGGCCCTAATATTTTTTCATGTATAATATATATTAGATTGTTAACTGGTTACTGTTTTTAAAATATTTTTAATGGCAAACCATAACTAGAAATGAAACAAATGACTCAAATTTATTTTATATTCATGTCAAAATGTGTTGGAAAACTGGAAACATAAACTTAGAACTAGTTAGTCATTTCAACATTATCATTCACTGATGACTACTACAATTCATGACAATTCAAGGATAATAATATCCAATCTAATATATGATATTGCCAAATACATTGTTTGGGTACATATTGTATTAAAGAAATTCTAAATGTTTTTTTGTGCTATAAGTATACTATGGCATAACTAAATTTCTATTGGCTTTCTTAAATTCGAAAAATTAATGCTAAAATGACCACTTTTTGTTATTGGTATTATGATTAAAATACTATTTGACAAAATAGGCCTAAGCAAATTTTTTATACCTTTTCAACTTTTTGTTTATATTTATGATCATTTGCTAGCTTATATACTTTTAAAATTAGACTGATTATATAAATAATACTGTTAAAAAATAAATAGTAACTATTTTTCTAGCATTAAACCCTAGCAATCCTTCTATTATAAGATTTTATACTCTATGCCAATTAGCATTACAAATTTGAGACCTAGTTATTAGATGGCAATTGTATTTTCAGTGAAAAAAAACCTAGCCCTAGGATCAGACTCAATGGACTTTATCCAAGGACTGGCCCAAACAATGTTGCTTCTTATAACTAAATATTTTTAATGTTTATATATAATATATGGATAGAATTTCTCAAGAAAATGAGACAAGGAAAGAAAATTTATTAGTAAAAAGGCTAAAGAATTAGGCTAAAGCCAATAAATTTTATATAAACTTATAAAAACTTTATTGAAAACTTTGAAAGTATATAAAAACTTATAGAAAGCCTGGGAATCTTCAAGGAAATTATTGAAAACTACTATATTAATTAATTATAAGAAATAAAAAAATATACAATTTAAGTACAATTATGTACTCCATAGTCAGGAAGATGGCCTTTTACCCGGAAAATTCAGGCGTACAGGAGCAAATTTTTGGACTTTTGCGGCGTACGCGGCGTAAATACAAGGGGCCAGAAGGGGGGTGGGATACATATGCGGCGTACGCGGCGTAAATACAAGGGGCCAGAAGGGGGTAGATACATATGCGGCGTATGCTGGCGTATGTCACATGTGCTGGTGTGTGCTGCATTGCTGGCATAAATATGTTTTTTGCCATGCGTGATATATGTATTCATGTACAGCTTCTATATATGTCAAGCCTTCTGCTATAGATATATTGGCCTGTCTATTTTGGCAGCAATTTAAAAAATAAGTTGGCAATTTTTTCATTTTGTTTGTTTGCTATTACTCGTTATTTGCTTTCTAAGAAAATTTGTACAAATTTTTAAGTGCCGTATTTTTCTTTTTTATTACCTATAACCTATGAATATAATAAAAGTTATATACCATAGTAATTTACATCTACGACTCTTATGGATCTCGACTCGAGTCTTGACTCAACTGAGTCAACAATACCAAAGGAGACAACGTCACAAAGACAAGGTAAATTCAATTATTTTATTGTAGTAATTTTAGATTTTAGGTATGTGTAGTAGGTGGTAGGCGGTAGGTAGGTTAGGTATAGTGGGCCTAATGTTTAGTTTAGTTACTTTATTTATTAGAAAAGAAATTAAAATCAATAATTTTTTATAAATATGTTAAAGTATAAATCTATTCTATAATTCTATACTATACAATAATAGTCAATACCTAACATAATGACCTAGGGAGTCCTAGGACCAGGTCCTATCCTAGCCCTAATCCTAAACATATTACCTGACTTTAAGACTGTCTTTGGCTGAACTGAACCTGCATTACTATGATAACTATAACTATGATAAATCCTGAAGACCTTAATCCCTGTTCTAATTTATAATTATAGTTCTGTTTTTAATTTCTCCAGGCCAGGCCAGTTTCTATAACAGTTATAAAACTTGTAGTTACTCTACTTTCATTGTTTATACTTTGCCACTTTGGTTATATAGTTGTATAGTACTATTCTACTGTCTATTTAATATTGTTAAGTCATTCTTTTTTAATTAATAAATTTCTTAATATTTTTTTTATACAGGTACTGGCTTAAAACCAGAATGGTCATTTTTGGCCCCAAGTAGTAGCTCTAAGTCTAACTTAAAGTCTAAGACTAGGACTAGCTCTGGGCCTATCAATCCTAATGGCTCTGTTCCTGAATTTGAGACAGAGTTAAAGAAGGCTCGAAAATCATCGGAAAGCATGCCTACTGCACTACTTGCTTGGCTGATTTGAAGCCCATTATAAAACTGTAGGATAAATCGTGGTGACAATTCATCCAGAGACCGTCACTCAAAAAACAATCATTCCAAAGATGGCTCAGGCCAAGCAAAATTTGCCTCATTGACTCACAAATTGTGCAAAGCCTTCTGAAGAGCCGGGGAAGAAGCCTCTGCAATTCTTTGGTAGAAGTGAATGACACTGAAAGTGAGAATGAGAGTGAGACTGCTACTAATGCAGCTTTTTACTTGGGTAGCAACTCAGGAAGCAACACTCAGGTATGTATTTGAATAAAACGATAATAAATAGCTAACTTAAATATATATGTATATATATAGTGCTATTTTGAATTTATAAATAGGAAGCAGTTTCAGCTATCTCATCTGCTCCAGCATCTACATCTACTGCCTTGACTGGGGCTGCAGCTACATCAGAGCCATTACCAAGTCCAAGCAATTTGCTTCTGGACATTCTGACAGGTAAATACTAGGAATATGAAATTTAAATATACAACACTTGCTACTCTTTAAATCAATTCTAATCTTATGTTTCACGCATTCATTTGCACATTGCCTAGGTGCTGTCGCTGATACTGCAGAACCTGAACCTGAGTCAACAGTCAACTCGAACACTTTGCCAAAGTCCTATCTGTCTTATCTGACCTAGTCAAGCAGGTGACAAACCAGTCCCAACAGCTCACCGCTCAAACTCAGGAGATTGTGCGCCTGCAAAAAGTCGTTGAGGGCCTCAAAAGCAATGCCTCAGAGCCCTCACCAACAGTTGCCGCCGGAACTTCCTGTTGATCGACACTACGATAAGATTTCCAAGGCAGCATCAATTGGAGAGCTCCTGCAAAATCCGCTCTTGCGCATTGCTCCTTGTGGATGAGGATTATATTCTGTACTGCAAGCCCTGCTTCAAAGTCAATACTAGAGCTCAGGAATTGCCCGCCAACTACTCAGTAGCTGAAGCCTACCGATTTCTGTAAGTCGCTGGCTCATTATTTTCGCTCACTAAAACAATTAATAGCTATATTTAATAGCACTTTTAGGAATCCAGGAGTGGGCCGTAAAAGAGTATCAAAAGGAACCTTCAGTACCGGGAGGCTGATCCCTGCGGACGAGATGAAGTTACTGCAGGAGGATCACACTGCGTTTTGCAAGTTTCGCTGCACAGTAACCAGCCATCTCAATGGGGTTAGTGGCAAGGGTCACTCAAAAGCAGTGGCGAAGTGCAAGACCGACGAAGAGCGCCTAACCGGCAATCAAAAAGTTGTGAGGACGCTGCTACGTTCTGCGGCATTCAACATCGAAACTGCAAGTGCAGCAATGCACTACGAGTTGACAATAACTTTGCTGGCTGCATCTGATGCCGAAGTGGGCAATATCTGCCACGGGTTGTAAGTTTGCATGCTTAAAACATGTTAAGACTACACACAATCTTAATGCTTGTCTTTTCCCTAAGTTTTTTTGCATTACGTACCTTTTTTAGCCAATTGGGAACACAACTGTGGCAAATACTCGAATTCTGCGTTGACAGAGACGCCACAAGATTCTTGCGCGAACCCATGCCATCAACTGGCCTGCCGCCACTCATTTGCCTCACGTGCGATAAGAGCACCCCGTCGCGTACAACAAACCAGGCAGTACTCCTTCTCACGAGGTGAGGGTTTTTTAGCAAAGTACTGTATTGTTTATCCAATAAACGGTGGATAATGGATACAATTAACAATTATATTATACAGGGATTCGACCGGCGTGGCTCTAGCTATTCCTGCCGGTGCTCCGCGTATCTACAACACTGAAATGGATGCAACTGGGGAAGCCCTCGCAAAGCTTGTGTTGCAGACTTTGCGCAACCTTGATCCGCCTCTCCGCAATATCGTTGGTGTCGTTGCCGACGGGCAGTACATTAAAAACAGTGGGTTCAAGAGAGAGCTGCGTACGCAACTTGGAATCGACGGCCGATGACGAAGAAAAATTCCCAAATTAACTGGGATAAGCCTCACTCTTTGAACCTGGGGTCACCGATGTTCGTGACGCGCGCAGCAAGGATTTCTTCGGCAGGTTCGTTTCGCGCGCAAATCTATTTCCGCACTTCTTTGGTCGTGGCCGCGGCTTTGCAGCCCTAGAATTAGCATTCGACGACGAGGATGCTAGAGCGCTTTCAGTCTTCTCAAAAACACCGCTTTTTTAGCTCGGCTATGAAACTGTTCGAAGCAATTGCTGCCTCGTATGGCGTAAGTAGTTCTTTTTTCGTATCTTTTAATTTAGTTTCGTATCTTACAAACGAAGCTACGAGTATTGCCATACTATCTGATTCGTAAAAGTAAGCTAAAGCATTAATTACCAATTTGTGTAGGAGTTGCACACGGCCTTCCGGGCTGAAAATCCGCAGTGCGATGATGACGAAACTCTTCAGTACAGGATGTTTGGGTGTGATTTTCTATTTGATCTACTGGCCCTCCTCGATCTGTTGAATCCGCTTCGCCAACTGATGGAGATTCTTCAGGTAAGACACGTTGGTACGAATAAATAGGGAATATTAGCTTTGTAAGTTTCTTTGCAGAAAAAACTAGTCTAGTATATTTAGGAGTTATTTTATAATGTAGATAACAATAGATATCTAAGATTCAGTTCACATTTCACATGTCACATTTTTTCAGGATATCCAACAGCCACACTGGAAGTGTGCGCTGCTTTTGCCGAAAGTTTCTAGGCTTCCTGAAGCGCCGGGCAGAGACTTTTCGGCTTTCCGACTATCCTCGCCTCGAGGCCTGCTACGATTCCATTGTCGCCGGTGGGACTTACGACGGTGTGACTCTATTGGATGGCTGGCTCGTGTCTGAGGGTGATTGTGGGGTCAATTGGATAGCCCGGGATCGCGCTGACATGGAGAAAGAAATCTCCCAGCTTGCCGGAGAGCTGTGCGACAGCTTGGCCAATCGTTTCGAGGTGTCCAACAATATCGTGTCTGCCGACTCTGTCGTAATGGATGCCGCTGCAGTCCTGTCGCTACTAACATCTGACGACTTTGGAAGTCGTCGTTGAACTGTACACTACGTCCAACAAAGCCAAGCGTCCTTGTACAACAGGCAGAGTGCTACAATCATCTGCAGCTAAATCAAGTCCTAACGCGTAGATACATGAATGACTACGTCACCTGCTTGCACAACGCGTTTAAAACCGGAGTGGCCGTGAGACATGGCTGAATCCAGCTATTTCAGGCCCCATCATAGCCGTAGCTGCATGCGAAAGCGAATCGTCTAAGTGCGAACTCGGAACTTACTTCGACGTGACCAAGGAGTCGGGATGCCGTCAACGGGTTCGCCTTAACGAGATCGCTGTGTACCAGTCCATGTACGCCGATCCCAGATTGTTTGGAGCCGCTGGACAGTCTGCATGCCGTCTTCTGGACTTTGCGCTGCAGCGGAGTGGAACAGGTGAGTTTAATTAATACTGTACAATATTTCGTGACATTTGTGACATGTACAATTGCTATGGTAGTTAAAATAGAAGACATTAAGCATTTTAAAAACCTTAACAAACATCCCAGAAGCGATCGTCGAGACTTTCTATTCGACCATGCGGTCTCAACAGCAGCAGGGTGGTCAGTCCAACGACACCTTAGCTCTCCGATCGAAGCTTCGCTGGATGCTACCGTCAATTAAGACGCCCGAAATGAGCCGCCTTCTTCACGAAGCTGCCCGGGTATTCTACTCTGGCAACGCAGCCCGTGGGCTCCCTCCGCATCGAGGCCCATTTTTCTACGACATAAGGGGGCGTGCCAATCAGTACGACGTCAGCAAAGTCGTTGATCGGCACGCGAGAGCGAAGCCTCGTTGTCCATTTGTTGGACGCTATCGTCACAACGATGACAGCTCTGACGATGACGATTCTGATGGCCAAAACTGATTGTGATTCCTTAATTATCTGTTAATTGGCTACTTAGACAATGCATGTACCCAGGAATTCTTTTCAGGGGGGTATAATTGGGGGTCTTTTCGGGGGGGGGGCATAAATGGGATCTGTAACAAGCTATAGAAGCCAGTTCACTATTGAAAAAATTTTGACGTGCCTTCCGGGGATGTATCTCCCCCTACCCCCTTGGATACGCCACTGACGTTTATATGGGTACCAAATTGGTGTACGGCGCACAAAAATTTTTTTTATCTCGGCGTACGGCGCACAAAAATTTTTTTATCTCGGCGTACGGCGTACAGGCATTTTTTACCTGCTAAATTTTTCCGGCGTACACGTGACATGGTCCTGACTATGGTATGTACTTAAATTGTATATTTTCTCTGCAGTGTCAGTCAGTGTATCTGCAGTCTGTGCAGCACAAACTGAGTGAATGAGACAACATGCCATGCCACTACTTAAGAACTTGGTAGAAAGTTTTAATAGTCAGAGCAGTAGTTGTGATAGGCAATAGCTGTGATAGGCAGTAGCTGTGATAGGCAGTAGCTGTGATAGGCAGTGGCTGTGATAGGCAGTTGCCATAGGGGCAGACTCAATTTAATCTGCTTGATTCCATTGCAGCCTAAAGCAGTCTGTCTGAGCCATGGCTGAAGCGGCTGACAATATTCAGGAGCCCAGACCAAAGCGTCCTCGACTGGCCACGCGGAGTCTCAACTGGCCAGTGAGTGGTCCACAGTGTCAGTCAGGGAGTGTCTGCAGTGTCAGTCAGGGAGTGTCTGCAGTGTCAGTCAGGGAGTGTCTGCAGTGTCAGTCAGGGAGTGTCTGCAGTGTCAATCAGGGAGTGTCTGCAGTGTCAGTCAGGGAGTGTCTGCAGTGTCAGTCAGGGAGTGTCTGCAGGCTGGAGAAAGATTGATTATATATTTTTTTGCTATTCGCCCCTTGCAGCGATCTTCGTCAGCTCAACTCTCCGATGAGAGCGGTCTGGATGAAGAGGTGAGCAACTCCGTCTAGCAGCTATTGGTCAGGTTGATGAATGACTGTGGATATTAGCGGGTCAGTGGGTGGTTGTTCATGTGCTCACGCACCCATGGACAGCCGTCACAGATGCTCAAGGAGCTCTCCGACGCCGAAGCCCGCGCCGCTAAAGCCCAGTCCGACTTCAACCGGCTGCGCGACAAGCTTCGCGTCCGAGAGGACCGGCTCTCCGGCATCAACGACGAGCGGCAGCGGCTGTCTGAGGAGCTGCGACTGGCGCGCGCCGAGCTGCAGGCGGTCAGGCCTCGCGATCGGCCGATGTCGGAGCGGCTGTCCGAGGTCAGTTGGAAAGCGGCAGCGAAACCTAAGAGCCATCCTCCATTATTCTTTCCTCCCTTGCCATTTTAACTCCCCAGCTGTCCAAGATGTCCAAGCGGCTGGTTGAGACCGAGTCTCTCAGGAAATTCCTGGAGTCCAAGGTCGAGCAGCTGCGGGGCAAGGAGCTGCCACTCCGTGACCGCTGGCTAGGTCGGGACGAGCGGGAGCGACAGCGGCTGGCCAAGGAGCTGCAGGCAGTGCGCGGCGAGCTGAAGGTGGCCAAGCAGCAGGCTGCGACTCAGAAGAAGCAGGCTGCGACTCAGAAGAAGCAGGCTGCGACTCAGAAGAAGCAGTCTGCGACTCAGAAGAAGCAGGCTGCGACTCAGAAGAAGCAGGCTGCGACTCAGAAGAAGCAGGCTGCGACTCAAAAGCGAGCGACGATACAGAAACAGCCACAGGGGCTGGCTGAGGTAGGTACGAATTGGGCTGACGCCGTTGACTGATCAGTTTTCCTAGAAACGGCACTAACATGGTATAACTGGGTTCCACTGGCCCAGATCTGCTCGCAGGCCACCAGGCCCTTCTCGATGGAGCGGCTGCCAGCCGAGGTGCTGACGCGAGTCTTCGCGATGCTGGACCAGACCAGCCGGTCAAGGTGCGCTCAGGTGAGCCAGCGCTGCAGGAGCTGGCAATGCAGCCTCTGCTGTGGCGCAGTCTCCGAATCCACTATGGCGGATGGCGTTCGGTGGTCACTGCCGACCTGCTGAGCCGCCTGTCCAAACTGGCTGTCTGACTCTCTTCTGGAGCTGGACTTTCGTGTCGCGAATGCGAGGCTCGACATCCTTCTTCCGCTGCTGACCGAGTCGTCTAAGCTGCGGAGCCTCACCGTCATGTGGCGATGTCGCTCTAACGACGTAGAGAATCCGCTGTCGATTCTGGGCCGCTGCTGCTCCGACCTGCGCAGCCTGCGGCTTCTGGAGTGCAAAACTGACGCCCTGACCGCCGACTCGCTGGCGCAGCTGCAAGCCGGCTGTCCGCGGCTGTCGCATCTGGAGATTTCGTCACGTGACGGGTACAGTCCATGGGGGAATTCCATGGCCCTCCTGGCGCCGCAGTCCGCCGCCCACCTCGCCGCTCTGGTTGGCCGTCTGACTTCACTGAGCCTTAACAATCGTCACCTCCTTGAGCCGATCCTGCCTGAGCTGCCCGAACGCTTGCAGCTGACCTCGCTGACACTGCAACGGATTTCTGAGTCAGGTAAGTCAGGTAAAACTGCAGGCCTAAAGCTTCAGCTACTCAGTGCTCGAATCCTCCGCTCAAAAATCTACTTCAATTGTTTTTTGCCTTAAGATCTGCTGCGGCTGCTGCCCCGACTGCCCCGCCTGACCGAGCTGACGCTGAAAAACTGCAATTTCACTGACAACGTCGCCTGCAGCCTGGCTGCAGCCTGCCGCGGCCTCCGCTCCCTGCGACTGACTGGCTGTCGCAGCGAACCCCTGACCTCTGACGGCATCGTCGCGCTGCTCGCCGGCTGTCCAAAGTTGCGATGTCTCGACCTGCTTGGCTGCCAGTCACTGAGCGGTTTCCACTACCGCCGCGTTGGCGGCAGCCTGCCGCTCGACATCGAGGAGCTGCGGCTGCCGTGCGCTTCGCTGACAGCGGAGGAGCTGGAGACGCGGCTGCCTTTGGAACTGAAGCGACTGGAGCTGCGGCTTTCTTACGTCTGCGATGGACTTCGAGGCCTGCCGACCGCCTGCCCAGGTGAGCGATGCGCGCTGGTAATAAACGCAAACGCAAGGAATGATAATAAATACGCTGCATGTTCTTTGTTGTTTACTTACAGTAGAGTAGTCAGCAAAAAGCGTAATTTTGAATGCTGTTGACCTTCTATGAGCAGGCCTGACCCACCTGGCCTTGAATGACTGCCCGGATGAGCTGCTGCCGGCTCTGATCTCGCAGCTGCCGAGTCTGCGCTGTCTCCGCCTCAATGACTGCCACTGTCTGACGCGCCAGACGTTTGCAAAGCTGCGTGGCCTAACCGCCTGCCCGCCAGACCTGCAGGAGTTCGTGGCTCTCGGCTCAGCAAAGTCCAGCGTCACGGATCAGGCCGTTGCCGTCCTGTGCAGCAGTCCGCTGGCACCGGGCCTGCAGCGGCTCTGCCTGTCAGACACCAGCTGTGCGCCCCGGGCTACCGCCGAGTCCCTCGCAGCACTTGCCCGCAGCTGTCCGCGGCTCACCCAACTGTCTCTACGAGTCAAGCACAACAGCTGCGAGGTGGACCTTCAACGGCTTTTCCATGCGGCTTTTCAGTACCACGTGGAGTTGGAGTTTCGACAGGTCGCTCAGTGGGCCAAGGATGGCTGGTGACCCGAGTTTTGCACCAGCTCTGGGAAGATTTATTTAGCCGCATTGTTTCTGGCGTTAGTGACTCTGGATGGACCGTGTGTGTTCTGTCGTTAGCAGCTGCTATCACTTAAATTAGCTTACCGTGTTTGCACCGTCATTTAGTTATTTACAATCCTGCTTATCTCGTCTAGCAGCGGCATGCTTTATGTTCACTTAGCTCACTTTTCCAAATTCAAACGGTATTTGCACAGTGCGTCGTGTACTCGATTATCAGTTTATCCGGATAGCTATGATTACCCATGTTTTTTTTCTAGGTCTGTACGATTCAATTAACCGCTTTCAATTGGTGTTTTGCAGTTACTTTTGTTTGAAGACTGCCTTGTCTTATAGTCTCACTTTATTGCGGGATTCAATGTTCAGG
Organism: Macrostomum cliftonense; assembly: GCA_950096795.1. NCBI lineage: Eukaryota > Metazoa > Platyhelminthes > Macrostomidae > Macrostomum > Macrostomum cliftonense. Next base: position 10,496 of record CATNEM010000150.1, read on the forward strand.
AAATCTGTTGCGGGATTCAGTGCTCAGGATGGATTGAAATTTGTTGCAGCAGGCTGTCTTAACCCACTATTGACCCGTCATTGCAGCCCCAGTCTGCTTGAGCGAGTCATGGCTGAAGCGCAGGAGTCAAAACAAAAATCTCAGCAACTGGGAACGACTGCGACACGGTTTGTTTCTGGGTCATGTCAGTCAAAGTGTGCCAGGCAGCAGAGTGCGCCTGGATCACGACGAGCAGGAGAGGCTACGGCTAACCGAGGACCTGCGGGCGGTGCGCCGCGAGCTGGAGGCGACCAGGCGGTTGGTGGCAGAGCGGCAGCAACAGCAGCAGCAGCGGCTTGCTCAGGTGAGCCGGGCGCGATGTCTGTAGACTATAGCGGGCTGTCTTGGTCAATGCCAAACATGTTTCTCATATCGATGATGCCGGCTGGCTGACTCCAACCCTCTCGCAGGCGGCCAGCCCCTTTCCGATGGAGCGGCTGCCAGCCGAGGTGCTGACGCGAGTCTTCGCGATGCTGGACCAGACCAGCCGGGCAAGGTGCGCAGCCTCCGCATTAAAGTCCAGTCTTCATTGGTCACTCTGCCGATCTGCTGAACCGCCTGTCCAACTGGCTGTCCGGCGGGCTGCTGCAGCTGGACTTCCGTGTCCGCGATGCGAATGCGGATCTCCTGGTTCCGCTGCTGACCGGATCGCTTCAGCTGCGCAGCCTCACCGTGAGATGGCTTGCTGACTCCGATGATGCAGAGAACCCGTTTTCCACTCTGGGCCGACCTGCGCAGCCTGCGGACTGGTTGATTGTCAGCGCTGACGCACTGACTGCGGACTCGCTGGCGCTGCTGCTGGCCGGCTGTTCCCGGCTGTCGCACCTGGAGATCCTGCATGACAAACAAACTGCAATGCTGGCACCGCTTTGGAATTACAGCGCATTGAACCCTCGGGCCGCCTCTCATCTGGCCGCCATCGCTGCCCGTCTGACTTCGCTGAACCTTGACGAACGCTTCCTGTTCAATTCGCTCCTGGCTCAGCTGCCCGAGCGCCTGGAGCTGAACTGCCTGGGACTGGAGGGCATTCCCGAGTCGGGTGAGTGCTGAACGTCTAGCGGTACGCACTGATGCTGCATTACAAGGCGTGTTTTTGCTTTCCCTCAGATCTGCTGCTGCTGCTTCCCCGACTGCCAAACCTGTCTGAGCTGACGCTGCATAACTGCGGGTTTACTGACGGCGTTGCGTGTCTCCTTACTGCAGCCTGCCGCGGCATTCGCGTCCTGCGACTGAACCGCCGCTGCAAGCTGACTTCCGTCCTGCATTGTGCAGCGGCTGCCCGCAGCTGAGGTGTCTCGTCGCGCTGGGCCCTCAGTCAATGGACGGTGCCGGCTACCGCCAAACCGCTGGTCATCTGTCGCCAGACTTCGAGGAGCTGCGCCTGAATTGCAGGTGGCTTCCCCCAGTCTTTTGCTGCATTTGCTCCTTCTTCAATTCCTGCAGCGCTGACCCACCTGGCCCTGGACTGGGAGAACTGCAGCAACCGAATAGGTCTGCTGTCGGCTCTGCTCTCCCAGCTGCCCCGCCTGCGCTGCCTCCGGCTCACCGACTATTCCGAAGGCTGCTGGGGCTTCGCCGATTTTTGCGCGACTTCGCCAACGCGCCCGAGTTGCAGGAGTTCGTGGCGCTGATTTCTGTCCAGTCAGGACTACTTGAAGCAACCTCATTTGACTGCAGTTGGCACTAAAAAATTCAACTGTTCTGAAGGTTGTTGCATGAGAGAGGTGCAATTATGGCCGACTGAAGAGTATTACTGATGCTTTGTACTTTTTTGTACTCGTGAGACTGGAGTAGGGAGAGATGGTGAGATCGATTGATGTCGATATTTTGCTTGTTAAAGGCAAGGAATTGGATTTACACTGCGTTTACATGCACTTAATAAAATTACACACACTTGATTAAAAATACGAAAAGTTTATAGTAATTAAAATATGCAAAAAATTATAACAAAATTTTTGTACATGTATTTGTAAATTAAAAAGTGTGTCATGCATGCTTAGCTCTGAGGAATTCTGGATCATCATCCAACGATCATCCGATTGCGCACAATCGAGGGACTCCGGTCATTGAACCGACGAACCCGGTGAACTGCAGTCGAAGATTATCCGATCAGTCTTAGACTGACGAGACATTGGGACCGACGTACTGTCCATTGAGCCAAAGATTCATCCACGCCTACATTAAGAAGCTCCTACACAATCGTTGCACTACACCACACACGAGACGGTAACATTATCTGGATGCCCGGACCCTCTGTCTGGAAGTGAGAGTTACCCTTAACCTCCCACTAACGACTAACCCCTCTCAACCCTTCAAGAAGGTTAAGGCCGAACTCATCACCAAGCTGTAATTGTCCTTGATTTACTCTCAAGATTAGTGTCGCCATGGGATCTTCGCTTGATTCCAGTGGTTTGATTTACGGATGTGATTTTCTGCCTCTGAGAGTATGATTCTGGTCTGGAGAACAAGGAGGCTGGCACTCGATGGATGTGTCAGGCCACAGTTCAAAGATTGAGCCAGTCAGAAAACTTGTGTGCTTCAGATGTGGCAGATCCACCCGGCGCAACAGTTCGGCTCCCGCCAAAACGTTTGTCACTCGTATTGGGGAGACGAAATTTTGTCGTCTTTTTGTCGACATTTTGAGACACTTGACCGTGGCTGCTTCACATCGCTACTTTTATACCCGCGTAGCCACGAGGTCGAACAGTGACTTTGACTGATACGATGATGGCTGACTTGCAGGTCATGGGCTCGGTCTCCTGTCCATCATGACCTGTACTCCCGAATTCGTTTACTTCGCAAAAAATCACAAATAATACAAAAAGAAGTAGTCTGTTATTAGACACTTTGTGACGTGAAAGTACGAGTATTATGCATCACAGCGTACGATATCTATCCGCATTTTGGTCACTGGCGCAACTAGAGGGGGCGGGGGCTATAGCCCCCTTCCGCGGGAGGACCAAATAATACAAAAAATACAAAAAATTAATAGTCCCCGTTTTAATCCTAAACACGGAAAAGGGAGCTCCAGCAGCAGCGTGAGCAGCAGCTGCTGTAGCAGCACGGCGAGGTAGTCGCCGGCCTCACGCAGCACCGGGTCCAAACTGGCTCTTTGGTGAACCACGCGGTGAACCACCAGGTTCGGATCCCTCCAGGGTACGAGTACCGCAACCTATCCGAGACTGCCGCCTCGCTGGCACCAGATTTTAGCGACCTTTGTAGGAGTATCACGGCGCGTGCCGCCGTGCTCTGCCTGCTGTAGGAAGGCGTGGACGGCGGCGGCCAGCCGCAGCGGTGAACGTTGTTTGCTCCGGCTGATGTCACCCAGTTGGATGGCCGTCGGCCAAGGATGTGAGTGCGATGCGATTGCTGTTCGAGATTTTCATTGGTCTCTGAAACAAAGGCAGCTGTCTCTTTACATAATGATTTTTACGGTTGGAGCGCATCCTGCTGCACTTTTTACCAAGATTGCTGATACCAAAGTGCAAAATGACCGACAAGCTGGTCGTCTAAACCGCCAACAATTCCGGACAGACTCGGTTCCGGCCGAGCTCGGACGCCAGTGAGTTCTGATTCACCCTTTATCTGAACGCCCTGTCTCAACCCTGTCTCATCCCCTGTCACCCAATTTCATCCCTTGTCTCACCAGTGCTGTGGGTGGAAGGCAGACTGTAGAGCCGTGACAGTGGCTACGTTTCCTCGGAACTGGTGGACTGGGACAAGGCGACCCAGACCGGAAACCAGACCTGGAATCGAATCTGCAATGTTTGGACACATTGCAGACAGCCAAGACACGCTTGTAAATGGCTTATTGCTCATTGCTACGAGTATTAACTCACGTATTTTACTTACCGACACCCTACCGGCGAGGACATGGGCGAACTCGGCGCTATGTCGACTGTCTGCTGGCTGACGCCGGCGCTCCCGTCGCCGTCGGCGGCGCGGCCTTCATCCGTTCCCAGGCCCTGAGGCGTGCCCTGTGACGCTGCTTTTTTGACCTTGATAGCGTACTTTGTTGCGTTGCTGTTTACTTACCACTGGTATAGATTACCTCGAATAGCTTCATGGTTATGATTATTGCTCTTTGACCTGTATATTATACTCGCAGTATATTATCCATGTCTAATCGCCAGTGTAGTGGAAATTTATTAATCGGAACTATTAATAGATTTATTTGCGATGTGCTGGCCTGCAGGCAGCCATATACAGTGTGATGATGAAAACAGTGAGGAGGCTCACGGCCCTTTCCACTATATTTATACGAGTATTTATAGCTCGTGGGGTTGGGTTGAGGCACAGGCTGGGGTTTGACTAGACAACTCAGAGAGACGGACTATATAACTCTGTATTTTGCGCTCGTGTTTTGACAGTCCCCCCGCTCGTTCATCGCTATTGTTGTCGCGTGTTATTTTGTTGCCGCGATTTTCGTGTCTGCGTCTATCTGGTTCAACGAGCGAGCCCCGCTTCCTCAACTCTCACTAGTTCTTAACTAGGCCTCCTTCTGTTGGCCCCTCCACGTTGAAGCGCCGGCTTCACTGCAGTGAGCGACTGTCTGCGCTGAGCTCGGCGAACAGCAGGCGTGCATTGCAGAGTGGCTAGACGAGGTCTCTGAGCATTCCCAGTACGCAACCCAATCCAACGTCTGCAATTACCGACGGGGCACGGCCACCAAGGCAAAGTGTGGAGGCGATAGAAGTTGTCGCTTCCAGGCTGAAAAGTTTGCTCGGAGATTCTCAGGGTGAGAGTAGTCAATTTCAATCTTCTCTTCGTCCCCGGCTCAGACTGAGGGGCAGGGGCGTAGCCAAGGGGGGGTCATGGGGGTCATAACCCCCCCTAGACGGCTGATGTAGACCAAATTATTAAAATTCAAAATTTTTTTTGTAATGTCACAATTTAAAGCAGAAGTCGTAGAATGGAGAATAGGGAAAATTCAGGCAGGTTCGCGGAAGCTTTTTTTTTTTGGTCCTTCGACATTTTTGTCCCAGTGAGTCGCAAATTTTTTGACGCCCTCCCCCAGAAGGAAATCCTGGCTACGCGCCTGCTGAGGGGTAGGCCGCGCGCGGCTGACCCTGCGGCTTAGGTCCACGCTGGCCCCGCGTGCTGAGACCGGGTGGTAGAAAATAATACGATGTAGGCCGTACAGTGCAGAACTCTGAGAATGGCCGACGAATCTGATTGGCCAACGCTTGTACGGTGAGTTGTTTGCAGGCTCCGGGGAAGAGAGAGAAAACGCGGCTCGCAGAATGCACAGAGGGGTTTCATTGGCCAAGCCGCTCTCCCTGCCACGCCGGGTAAGTCCTGGGGTGCGCGCTCGATCGGGCCAGGCGTCCTTTTGCCAAAAATACGACGATTGAACTTTAATGACTGAAATAATTGATAAACAATAATAATAATTGCGCGCTAACTAGAATAGATACTAGCTCTTCGGTGCCCCCCCCCCAGGGGGGCGCAGACTGGCATTTTTAATCACTTATGTACTCAACGGAAATCTCCCTAAGCTGCTAGAAAATCTCTGCAGCAAAATTGAAGTCTCCGTAAAAGCGTAATAGCCTTCCGTGCATTCAGAAAATCTACTGAAAGTCTCCCCGAGCAATTAGCTAATTGCTCCGAGCACTTGAAAAATCTCCCAACCAGCTAGATAATCTTTCCGAGCAGCTGGAAAAATTATTGAGAGCAGTCAAAAAATCTTCCCCTAGCAGTAAAGTAAAAAACCCCGCCAACAGTTAGAAAATCCCCCAATCAAATAGAAACTATCCCCGAGCAGTTAAAAATCCCTAAACAGACCGAAAAGCTCCCAGAGAAGAAAAATCTTCGGGTAAAAAATACCCCCCACAGACAGAGAATTCCCCAACCAGACAAGGAATCTCAAGCAGAAAAAAGTCTCATGAGCAGTTGGAAATTCTACCCGAGGCAGTTGAAAAATCTTCCGGAGCATTTAAGAAATCCCCTTAAAGCATGCGTTAGAAAATCTACCTGAGGCAGTTAGAAAAACTTCTCATGCAGTTAAAAAACTCATGGAGCATTTAGAAAACCCCCCCGAGCAGTCCGAAATCACCCAAGCAGTTAGAAATCCCCCGATAAGATAGAAAATTTGTCCTAACAGTAAGAAATCCCATAAGCAGACAGAAAATTTCCATGAGCAGCTAGAATATCCCCATCAAGCAGTTAGAAAAACTCCTCATGCAGTTGAAAATCTCCCGGACCATTTAGAAAATACCCTCGAGCAGTCCGAAATCACCCAAGCAGTTAGAAATCCCTAATCAGACAGAAAAGTTCCTCGAGCAGTTAGAAAATCCCCAAGCAGACAGAAAATCTCCCTGAGCAGTTAGAAAATCTCCTTCAGGCAGTCCAAAATCACCAAGCAGCTAAAATGTTTTCGAGCAGCCGAAAAATCTTCCTCCAGGATAAGGTAGAAAACCCACGAACAGAAAAAATCCCCCAGCAGTTAGAAAATCCCTTTTGAGAAGTCGGAAATTCCAATCAAATAGAAACTTTCTTCGAGCAGTCAGAAATCCTCTAAACATAGAAAAAACTTTTGCGAGCAGTCGGAAAATCTTTCCCGAGCAGTTAGGTAGAAAGCCCCTCAAGCAGACGGAAAAATCCCCCGCCCAGCAGTTAGAAAATCCCTTTCTAGGAATCAGAAATCCACCATCAAAGAGGAAATTCCCTGAGCAGTCAGAAATCCCCCAAGTAAACAGAAAATTCCCTAAGCAGACTACCCGAACATTTATAAAATCCCCTTTGAGCAGTAAGAAGATATCCTCGAAGCAGACAGAAAACCTCCCTTAGCAATTAGAAAATCTTCCCAAGCAGACAAGCAGAAATTCTCTAACAACAACAACAACAACAACAACAACAAAATACGCTGTCAGATGGAAGAGCAGCGTCACAGGGCGCGCCTCAGGGCCTGGGCGCGAATGAAGGCCGCGCCGCCGGCTGAAGGAGAAGGCTGAATCCAAGCTGTTCCCTTCGAGCAGTAAGAAATCTCCTAATCAGATAAAAAAATTCTCAGAGCAGTTAGAAATCTCCCCGAGCATTAAGAATATCTCTTTAAACAGTTGGAAAACTTCCGAACAGTAAGAAAATAGCTTCGAGCAGTTAGAAATCCCCTGATTAGATAGAAAATTACCCCGAGCAGTTTCAAATCCACAAAGCCGACAGAAAAGTTCCCCAAGCAGTTAAAAAATCTTTCGAGAAGTAAGAAAATCTCCCCCAACGGTTGGAAACCTCCCAGCAGTCAGAAATCCCCGCAATGTGATAGAAATCTCCCTAAACATAAAAAATCCTCAAAGCAGACAGAAAATCTCCCGAGTATTTAGAAACTCCCCTTCGGCAGTTAGAAATCCCCAAGCTGACAGAAAATATCCCCGAGCAGTCTGAAATCCCGCAAGCAGACGGAAAATTTCCCCGAGCAGACTAAAATCCCCAAAGCAGTTACAAAATCCCTTTTGATAAGTCAGAAATTCCCAAATCAAATTGAAACTTCCTCAGAGCAGTCTGAAATCCCCCAAGCAGACAGAAAGTATCCCCGAGCAGTCTGAAATCTCCCCAGCGGGTGGAAAAGTTCCCCAAACAGTTAGAAAGTCCCCTTCGAGCAGTTTAGAAAATCTCCCCAAGCAGTTAAAAAGTCCCCTTACAGCAAATTTCCCCGAGCAGTCTGAAACCCCCAAGAAGACAAAAAAATCTCTTTCGAGCAGTTAGAAATCCCCCAGCAGTTGGAAATTCCCCTTCGGGCCGTTAGAAATCCACAATCAGATAGAAAATGTCCCCAAACAGTTATAAATCTCCCAAGCAGACAGAAAAGCTCTCCGAGCATGTAGACAATCCCCATAAGAAGGCAGAAAATACCAAACGAGCAGTCGAGAAATCCCCTAGCAGTAAAAAAGTTCCATTGGAAGCACTTAGAAATCTTCAAATCAGATAGAAAAAATTTCCCGAGCAGTTAGACATCCCCTAATCAGTTGGAAAATTCCCTGAGAAGTTTGAAATCCCCCAATCAGATAGACAATCTCCACGAGCATTCAGAAAATCCCCTTCTAGCGGTTGGAAAAACTTCCCGATGCAGTAAGAAAACCTCATTGAGCAGTAAAAAGTCTCCCAGAACATTTAGAAAATCCCATTGGAGCAGTCAGAAATCCACAAGCAGTTAGAAAGTCTCCCAGCACCCTAACAGTCAGAAAATTTAAAAGAGTCGTTAGAAAATCTCCCAAGCAGTTTGCAAACCCCCCCCTGAGCATCTAGGAAATCCCTAAAAGTTTCGAAAATTGTTCCTGAGCTTGTAGGAAAATCACTACAGCAGATAAAAAATCCTGCGAGCAGGTAGGAAGTCGCTATTATAACGCCTTATCAAAGACACATGCGCTTTAAGAAAATTAAGCTCATCACATTTTAAGATTTGGCAGGCTATCAGACTTACCGATCAGTATCGTGCTCCACGAAGACCTCTTAAACAGCTTTTGCTTCTTTGAAACGTTTTCTCAATCTAACAGGGCTACAAAAACTAACATTCTTTACTTACTGACTCGAGACATGATTGGAAAATTCACTGCAGAACGGCCCACGGCTACTTTAAATAAAAATATTTCGCTCAGGCATCCACAATTTTAAGCCAATTTATTCAATGTTGGCTCTCCAGCTGGGCGAGAAATAATCAATCGCTAATAAAATGTACACAGATCGCTTGAGCAGTTTTTCTCTTGCCCTTGTGCACAACCATTAAGCTAGGGGTGGGGCAGTGTACTCTAGCTAGGTGAGAAAATTTATATTCTCTTCTTACCGGCACAAAAAATTAGCTAAACTTGGAGCAGTGTACTCTAGCTTTATGACGCAACATTTTCAAATAAAAAATTAGACAGTGCAGAGTTTGAGAATTTTAACTAAGCACAAAAATATCTGACGCAATCTAAAATAAAATCATCATTCTGCCAGGGCCGACTTTGACCTTTGTTGGCCTCGCATTGAAAGCATAGGAAAAACTCGTTTTTCGAATATTTAATCCCCTTCCACTTAGAGCAGAGCTTGCAAACTTTCACGGTCTCATCCTCGAAGAATTTGCAATCTTTTGGCGAAAATTTGATCAAAATCGGTTGAGCCGTTCGAGCTCTACATCGTTCCACACAGACAGACAGACACACCGACATTAGACATTTAGTATAGTTGGACTAGCTCTTCGGTGCCCCCCCAGGGGGGCGCAGACAGGCATTTTAAATCACCCAAGTACTCAACGGAAATCTTCCTAAGCTGCTAGAAAATCTTTGCAGCAAAATTAAAGTCTCCCTAAAAGCATAATATCCTTCAGTGTATTCAGAAAATCTACTGAAAGTCTCCCCGAGCAATTAGCCAATTGCCCCAGCACTTGAAAAATCTCCCAACCAGCTAGATAATCTTTCCGAGCAGCTGGAAAATTTTTTAGAGCAGTCAAAAAATCTCCCTCCCAGCAGTAAAGTAAAAAATCCCACCGTCAGTTAGAAAATCCCCCAATCAAATAGAAACTTTCCCCGGGCAGTTAAAAATCCCCTAAGCAGACCGAAAAGCCCCCACAGAAGAAAAATCTTCGGGTAAAAAATACCCCCACAGACAGAAAATTCCCCAACCAGACAAAGAATCCCAAGCAGAAAAAAAGTCTCATGAGCAGTTGGAAATTCTACCCGAGGCAGTTGAAAAATCTTCCGGAGCGTTTAAGAAATCCACTTTAAACAGTTGGAAAATCTACCTGAGGCAGTTAGAAAAACTTCTAATGCAGTTAAAAAAACTCATGGAGCATTTAGAAAACCCCCCTCGAACAGTCCGAAATCACCCAAGCAGTAAAAAATCCCCCGATAAAATAAAAAATTTTCCTAACAGTAAGAAATCCCCTAAGCAGACCGAAAATTTCCATGAGCAGCTAGAATATCCCCATCAAGCAGTTAGAAAATCTACCCGAGGCAGTTAGAAAAACTCCTCATGCAGTTAAAAATCTCCCGGACCATTTAGAAAATCCCCCTCAAGCAGCCCAAAAACACCCAAGCAGTTAGAAATCCCCTAATCAGACAGAAAAGTTCCTCGAGCAGTTAGAAAATCCCCAAGCAGACCGAAAATCTCCCGGAGCAGTTAGAAAATCTCCTTCAAGCAGTCCAAAATCACCCAAGCAGCTGAATTTTTTTCGAGCAGCTAGAAAATTTTTGAGAGCAGCGGAAAAATCTTCCTCCAGGATAAGGTAGAAAACACGAACAGAAAAAATCTCCCCTGCAGCTAGAAAATCCCTTTTGGGAATTCGGAAATTCCAATCAAATAGAAACTTTCCCCGAGCAGTCAGAAATCCCGTAAACATAGAAAAAACTTTTGCGAGCAGTCGGAAAATCTTTCCCCAGCAGTCAGGTAGAAAGCCCCTCAAGCAGACGGAAACCCACCAGCAGTTAGAAAATCCCCTTCTAGGAGTCAGAAATCCCCCAATCAAAGAGAAAATTCCCTGAGCAGTCAGAAATTCCCCGAGTTCCCCAAGTTCCCCAAACAAAATTCCCCAGGCAGACTACTCGAACATTTATAAAATCCCCTTTCAGCACTTAGAAGAAATCCCCCAAGCAGACAGAAAACCTCCCTAAGCAATTAGAAAATCTTCCCGAACAGACAGAAAATACCCCTCGAGCAGTCAGACACTGCCCAAGTAGTTAAAAAGTCCTCTTCGAGCAGTTAGAAAATCTTCCCGGAGCATTTACAAAGACCCTTCGAGCAGTCAAAAATCACTTAAGAACTAAAAAAAAGTCCTGTTCGGGCAGTCAGAAATCCCCCAAGTAAACAGAAAATTCCCCAAGCAGACTACCCGAACATTTATGAAATCCTCTTCGAGCAGTTAGAAATCTTTCCAAGCAAGCAGAAAATCTCCCCGAGCATTTAGAAAGACCCTTCGAGCAGTCAAAAATCTCCCAAGAAGTAAAAAGTCCAGTTCGGGCAGTCAGAAATCCCCAAATCAGGTAGAACATATTCCGGAGCTGTTAGAAATCCCCCAAGCAGACAAAAAAAGAGCAGTTAGAAAAAATTCCCAAGCAGTTAAGAAGTCCCCCTGCAGCATTATAAATTTCCAAGTCAACCAAAAAATTCCCCCAGCAGAAAATAATCGCCCAAGCAGTTAGGAAATTCCCCTTGCGGCATTCTCAGAAATCCACCAATCCGATAGAAAATCACACCGAGCAGTTATAAAATCTCCTTGAGCAGACAGAAAATCCCCAAGCAGACCGAAAATCTCACTGAGCAATTAGAGAATCTTCCCAAAAAGTTTTACAAAAAATTTCCCCGAGCAGTAAGAAATCGAAGAGGTAGAAAATCTCCCAGGCAGACGGAAAATGTCTCCCCCGAGCATTTATAAAATTTTCTTCGAGCAGTCAGAAATTCCCAAGTAGACAGAAAAGTTCCCCAACAGATAGAAAATCTCCCAAGGTGTTAGAAAGTGCCGTTCGAGCTGTTAAAAATCTCCAGTCACAAAGATAATTTTCCCAAACAGCAAGAAATCCCTAAGCAAACAGAAAACTCTCAATAGGAGGTACAAAATCTCCCAAGCCGAAAAATCTCCCCCGAGTAAGGTCGAAAATCCACTAAGCTGACAGAAAAACCTCCGCGAGCATTTAGAAAATCCTCTTTGATCAGTCAGAAATTCTCCAAGCTGTTCCCTTCGAGTAGCTCGAAGTCCCCTTTGAGCAGTAAGAAATCTCCCAATCAGATAAAAAAATTTCTCAGAGCAGTTAGAAATCTCCCCGAGCAGTAAGAATATCTCCTTAAACAGTTGGAAAACTTCCAAACAGTAAGAAGATAGCTTCGAGCAGTTAGAAATCCCCTGATTATATAGAAAATTACCCCGAGCAGTCTGTACGAGTAGACATCCCCTAATCAGTTAGAAAATTTCCCCGAGAAGTTTCAAATCCCCCAATCAGACAGACAATCTCCCCGAGCATTCAGAAAATCCCCTTCTAGCGGTTGGAAAAACTTCCCGATGCAGTAAGAAAACCTCCTTGAGCAGTAAAAAAGTCTGCCAGAACAGTTAGAAAATCCCATTGGAGCAGTCAGAAATCCACAAGCAGTTAGAAAGTCTCCCAGCACCCTAACAGTCAGAAAATTTATAAAAGTCGTTAGAAAATCTCCCAAGCAGTTAGCAAATCTCCCTGAGCATCTAGGAAATCCCTAAAAGTGTAGAAAAAATTGTTCCCGAGCTTGTAGGAAAATCACTACAGCAGATAAAAAATCATGCGAGCAGGTAGGAAGTCGCTATTATAACGCCTTATCAAAGACACGTGCGCTTTAAGAAAATTAAGCTAATCACAATTTAAGATTTGGCAGGCTATCAGACTTACCGATCAGTATCGTGCTCGACGAAGACCTCTTAAACAGCTTTTGCTTCTTTGAAAAGCTTTCTCAATCTGACAGGGCTACAAAAACTAACATTCTTTACTTACTGACTCGAGACATGATTGGCAAATTCACTGCAGAACGGCCCACGGCTTCTTAAATAAAAATATTTCGCTCAAGCATCCACACTTTTAAGCCAATTTATTCAATGTTGGCTCTCCAGCTGGGCGAGAAATAATCAATCGCTAATAAAATGTACACAGATCGCTTGAGCAGTTTTTCTATTGACCTTGTAAACAACCATTAAGCTTGGGTTGGGGCAGTATACTCTAGCTAGGTGAGAAAATTTATATTCTCTTCTTACCGGCGCGACAATTTAGGTAAACTTGGAGCAGTGTACTCTAGCTTTATGACGCAACTTTTTCAAATAAAAAATTAGACAGTGCAGAGTTTGAGAATTATTGGCCCGCGAATTTTAACTGAGCACAAAACTTTATGACGCAATCTAAAATAAAATCAACATTCTGACAGTGCCGAGTTTGACCTTTGTTGGCCTCGCATTGAAAGCATAGGAAAAACTCGTTTTTCGAATATTTAATCCCCTTACACTTGGAGAAGAGCTTGCAAACTTTCACGGTCTCATCCTCGAAGAATTTGCAATCTTTTGGCACAAATTTGATCAAAATCGGTTGAGCCGTTCGAGCTCTACATCGTTCCATGCATACATACATTAGACATTTAGTATAGTAGATGGACTAGCCATTTAGCCCCCCGCTGGGGAGCTCTAAGTAACCCCACAAGGCTCTAAGTAACAACGACCCTCAATTAGAGGAAAAACCTGCTTCCACACTTAAGAAGTCAGCCTTCCGCATGAAACGATCCCTCTTCAGCTAGCGAGCAGTCAGCCTTCAGTTTTAGAAAAATCCCCTTCCGAATATGAGCAATTGGAATTCAGCATGTTAACAATAACCCTTCAGCAAGTGACCAATCAGCCTTTAATATTTGGACAATCCCCCTCCACAAGTGAGCCAACAGTCTTTAATATTTTAACAATCCCCCTCTGCAAGTGAGCAATCAGCCTTCAGCATGTAAGGAACAACCCTGCAGCAGAATTGCAATCAGTGCTCAGTATGGTAACAATCCCCCTTTGCAAGTTAACAATAAGCCATTTAGCCCCCCCCGCTGAGGAGCTTATAGAGAGTCCTTATATTGCTAAAAGTCTGGGAAATTACTTTAGTATGTTTTTAATATTTTTTGCAATTTTGTGCTTATGAGCGAATTCAAGCGATGTAGAACTTAGTTTTTTATTTGTTTGATAACATATGTAAGAATCAGGGTCAAATATTTTCGCATTCTTTAAAATTTCACGATGTACTATCGGCTACGGACATGCTTCTTAGCGAGCTTTCTAAATAATTTATCGAACTTTAATGGGGAAAAAATCACAAAATTCTAGGATACATTTCTATGCTAGCTTAGTTTATAGCTCAGCACAGCCTTTAGCGTGTTAACAATCACCCTCCAGCAAATGAGCAATGAACCTTAAATGCTAAATTTTAACATTCCATCTCTGCAAATAAGAAAGCAGAACTTCAGAATATTAGTAAACCCCTACAGCAAATGAGTAATCTGCCTTCAGCATGTTGAAAATCTCCGAGGCAAGTGAGCAATCAGCCTTCAGTATTATAGTAAACCCCTCTGCAAGTAGGATTCAGCAATCAGCATTTTTAAATATCCCTCTGCTGATGAAGTTAAACTGTCCACTTTCAGCGTGTAAAAAGTCCCAGTTCAGCAAAAGAGCAATCAGCATTCTGATTTTACATAATTCCCCTGTAAGTAAGTAATCAGCCTTCAGCATGCTGAAAATCCCCCAAGGCAAGTGAGCATTTTAAGGATACCCTGGAAGTGAGCAAGCAGCCTTCAGCGTGTTAACAATCCCCCTCCCCTTTGCAGTGGGATTTAACCTTCAGCAATCTAACAATTCCCACTGCAAGCAAGCAATCAGCATTCAGCATGCTAACAGTCTTCCGTCAGATAAGTTAACGACTTTCTCATCAATTTACGACCTTAGCTATGTGAGCAGCTATGAGAGCATACAGCAGACAGCAACCACCTTTAGTTAAAGAACACTGATACTTGACAAAAGAGCCTAGCTTGCAAAACTTGAGATCAATTTGTAACAAGGATAAAAAAGTGCTTCCTTTTGTGTTGGCAAGATGAATTCTAATACTATTTCATAAACTCTAAATGTGAGCAATCAGCCTTCAGCATGTAAAAATCCCACTTTAGCAAAAAGCAATCAGTCGTAGGCACGTTAACAGCCTTCAGCAAAAGAGCAATGAGCAATATGATAGTAGCAAGGGTTTAATCATAGAATCTTTATTTTGTCTTCGACGCATAGAGACGTAGAGATGCAATAAAAGCTGCAATAATTAGTTTCATGCTATCTAAATACATTTTTACACTTTACAGCAGCTAACAGTCTTTCTCCCTGAGTAAGTTAAGAACCTCCTCATCATTTTACGACTCTCTCTATGTAAGAATACAGTATAAAAGCATACAGCACACAGTAACCACCTTTCCCGAATTCAATAGCCCAACTAAATTAAGCGATTCCCTCATTTGATTAATCGCGCGGAACTTTAAAAGAGCTTAGCTTGTAAAACTTAAAATCAATTTTAAGAAGCACTCAAAGTCTTTAAACTCTGCAAGTGAGCAATCAGATCAGCCTTAAGCATTTTAATAATTCTGCTGTGTAAGTGAGGATTCAGCCTTTAGCTTTATAACAATCCCTTTTAGCAAATAAGCTATCAACCTGCAAGTGATAGTCAAATGCAAGTGAGCAATCAGCCCTCAGCATTTTATTAACCCCCCTCTGCAAGTGAGGATACAGCCCTCTGCATTTTAGAAATGACTCTAAATAGCCTTTTAAAGCACCCCCTTTGAGTAATATCCTTAAGCAGGTCAGCAATCTATTAAATGGTATCAGACAACATTCGATCAGCAAGCTATAAATTTTCAAGTCATTTTCTCGCGTTAAATAGACCCTTTGAATCATTATTTTATCACGATTAGCACAAATGTATCGATCAATTCAGTTTAATAAAAATTAGAACAGCAAACCTGTAAATTTCTTTTTCGTTTAAAAGCGCAGACGCCTGATTTAGCCGTTAAAACAGGCTTGAGATTAGTCCTAGAGACTTAGTCTTCCGTTCTGATGAATAAATTGAACTGATCCAGTTTCCTTTTTTCCAAATATTTTTTAATTGACAGAAGCTTTTCCGCTCATTTTACACTTAGGTAATTAAAGTTCAGTTAAAGAATATATATTTTTCGAAACATATCGGCCAGCATTGCTGGTAATCCTAAACAATTAAAAAATGAAAAAATAAGTTTTTGCTTGACTACAGGACAACCTGTGTTTTAAAAATGGGAAAAAAGATATAAAATTGAGCTAGCTCTTAGCATTTAAGTCATCGCATCGCTTAATGATTCAGTCTTGATGCAGGCTCGAACTGGGGACCTACTGCCTAGCCTACACTTAGCCCTTGTGCCTAGCATCGCGGCTGTTCAGCACGTTGATTTGAAGACGCAAAAATCAGCTATAAAAATTATTAATAATTTAACTGGAGCCGCCAAAAGACACAGAATGAGCGATTTGCTTATCAGTCTGACAAATTGGCTATGTACACCTGATTTAATTAATAAATGTTGCCCTAGATGACATCGCCTTGCCCATTCTTACAAGATCTGCCTTAAGCTTCTGCACACGTTCTTGCAAGAGCCCACATGATCTGCAGTATTTAAATGTATATGCAGATCTTACGAGATCTGCTAAGATATGTTAAGGGACGATCTGCTATGATCTTGCTGGGCCGCCTAAGATCTGCTAAGATCATGCATGATATGCTACGATATGTTAAAGTAAGTATAATGGCAATCTGCCTACACCATCTTAGCAGATCTGTTTTATCCACATTATCTTGCAGGATCTGCTTGCATGATTTGTAACAGTAGATCCACACCTGCATGGGCTACGAAGTTGAATAGTGATAAAATTAACTGAAGAACTGAATAGCCAGCGCAAGGAAACATTGTGTTTTGATATACAATATTGACTGCATATCAGTTCGACCCTTATTTTTATTTACTGCCTGTATTTATTTTCGACAAATTTATGAAAAAACGTTTCTACATTTTAATAGTCATTAATAAACTTTTCACATTACAAGCATCAAGTAAACCCAGAAGCATGAACAGAATTAAAAAAACAGTGCACAAGGATTATCATTAGTAGGATAACTAGATAAGAAACAACTTTAATGTTTAGCTTTTCATGCTTGGTAATTCTAAAAGGCAGTTTATACTAAGGGGCATTATAAGTAGACTATGACTGTATTAGCTAAATCAAATTAAAAGGGCTATTTGCACAGCATAAATTAACATTTATGACGCATTTTCAGGCACATCTTATAAATGTAAGTGAACAAGATACTAAAAACAATCATTCTAACAGAACAGTCTGCAAAATGCACGTGGGGTCGCTCTGAAAGACCGAAATTTCGATTTTTATAAAATTGAAGACATTGATTCGTCACAGTCTTCCCCGAATTTTGATACAATAAATAATGCTTATGATGAGCGTTAGGTTTGGTAGATTTTTGGGCGCATAAAATTTTCCTTAACTTTTCAAAGCTATGAAATTTCGGTCTTGTGAAAGCCCATCCGATTATGGCATTAGCATAAGTAGTAGTTATAATTCAGAAAAAGCACACGATGTAACTTTCAGACTGGTATGCAATGAATATGCAAAAAAGCTTATACAAGCACATGAAAAGCGAGCCGAACACAATGTGAAAAGTAACAATAGAGAATAAAAGCAAATTACTTGAGACTTTGCGTGACATATAATACACACACGCAAGTATGCAATGGAAATATACAAAAGAAAGCATACACAACAAGTACCTGAAAACAACGCACAAAGTAATAATAAGAGCTAATGACTTAAGACTTTGCACAATATATAATACACACAAGGGATCCAATGGCACTATAATGATGCAAGCGTACAATATAGAACCAACATGCATAACAATTAAAAAAGAAAAATATAGTAAATTCAACAGTAATAAATTTGATTTGACAAATTTTAATACTCCTGGTTATATTCGTAAGAAAAATTTATAACATTTTAAGGGGTGGTCTGAAGTGATTGTGAGGGGCGGCCTGATCACTTCAGGCGGTTCGTTTCTACGGGCAATTCATTTTAGCACAGAAAATTACAACTATTAGTGTGATTATTACAAACCTAAAAGCACAATTGAGCAAAAAATTGGAGAACAATAAAATAACAAGTATGTTGTATGCGCATTAAACAGTCTAAAACTAGAATATTTTCAGTTCAAGGGCCGGGCTGGTGACTGGTGAGCATGAGCGCAGTTTGCAGGGTAGCATGAGGCAGCGCTGCCAAAATTGTAGACTTGTAGTACAGCTGCGCAGCTTAACTCGCGCCGGGAGCCATCGATCTGAAAAATGAATTAGTACAACAGCATCTGAAACTGGTAGAGTGGACGTAACGTGATTTACTGGGCCACTAAATGGAAGTTGTACTCGAGATTTAGGACCAAATTTTGGAAATAGGTACTTTATTACGATATTGTGGTAGGTAGGTAGTGTCAAAATCGATAAGCTAGCTAATCGTAGAGCTGCGATTGAAGGAAATTAGCTTCATTGTGTGGTTTAAACAAAGTTTTATCCGCGTACCTGAATATCGCATTTAAGAAAGGCAAAATCTGCATGCTTAGAGAACTAGTGACATTATGCTTTTCAAGAATAGCATAAATATAGTTACCACATCCTCCGTCGAGCCTTCTTGTGGACGAGTATTTTCGCGAACGTCAGATAGAATATTTTTTATTTGCTGAAGCAGGCGTATCATACTGTCAGCTTGGGCACTTGTAATAAATGAAGGAGTGTTTCGCTCCTTTGGCAAACAAGCAGTCGATTTTTGCGCACCAGCTCCAGCTAAAGAGGAAGCCGATTTAGGGGTGCTTGGCGCACTATCAGCAGCATCAATAATGACAGGCTGTGAGCGGTGGCTACCAGTTTGATTTTCGCAATTATTCAAGGCTGCAGTCAAAATTCTTTGCCTTGTCACCTCTTGATTGAAGCGAGCAACCTCTGTATGTAAAAAAGGATAAAGTTACATTTATTATTTAAAGCTTAAAAATCTGAGCAATGTTTAAAAAATAAACAATAATAATAGATGCCTCACTTGCTACATTGGTTGCACTAGTCATTGAAGCACTGGCAGTTGCTTGATTGAACAAATTGCTCTCTGTGTTGTCTAGGGTTGGGTTATCAAATAAAGCATAAGAAAAGACACAATTTTACAGTAGTAATTTATTTTTACATACCTGCACTTTTATTTGCCATTGTTGAAATGCAGACACTCTCTTCTGGCTCAAATCATACATGCGCAACACCCGGCCGACCCGGCCGAACCGGCCGGGTGACAGGACCGCCAAGCAAGGGACGTCGCAAAAAAATGGTCAGCAAAAAAAATCATCGCAACAAAAAATTCGGGAAAGGGAAGGAGAAAAACAAAAAGGAGAGACCAAGGAAAGAAGGAAGAGAAAGAGAGAAGAAAATAGAGGGAAATAATAGCAAAATTTTTCACTTTGACTGAACAACGTCGCACTTTGACTGAACAACGTCGCACTTTGACTGAACAACGTCGCACTTAGACTGAACAACGTCGCACTTAGACTGAGCAATGTCGCACTTAGACTAAGCAATGTCGCACTTAGACTAAGCAATGTCGCACTTTGACTGAACAACGTCGCACTTAGACTGAACAACGTCGCACTTAGACTAAGCAATGTCGCACTTAGACTAAGCAATGTCGCACTTAGACTAAGCAATGTCGCACTTTGACTGAACAACGTCGCACTTAGACTGAACAACGTCGCACTTAGACTAAGCAATGTCGCACATAGACTAAGCAATGTCGCACTTAGACTGAACAACGTCGCACTTTGACTGAACAACGTCGCACTTAGACTGAACAACGTCGCACTTAGACTGAGCAATGTCGCACTTAGACTAAGCAATGTCGCACTTAGACTAAGCAATGTCGCACTTTGACTGAACAACGTCGCACTTAGACTAAGCAATGTCGCACTTAGACTGAACAACGTCGCACTTAGACTAAGCAATGTCGCACTTAGACTGAACAACGTCGCACTTAGACTAAGCAATGTCGCACTTAGACTAAGCAATGTCGCACTTAGCCTAAGCAATGTCGCACTTAGACTGAACAACGTCGCACTTAGACTGAACAACGTCGCACTTAGACTAAGCAATGTCGCACTTAGACTAAGCAATGTCGCACTTAGACTAAGCAACGTCGCACTTAGACTGAACAACGTCGCACTTTGACTGAACAACGTCGCACTTAGACTAAGCAATGTCGCACTTAGACTGAACAACGTCGCACTTAGACCAAGTAATGTCGCCCTTAAAGTAGTTTAACGCAGAAAAATACTATGTCGCAGATCATTGTTCTAGACTGAACAACTGATGAACTTTGAACTTTTTTATTTTAGTCTTTGGGATTAGACAGACATCAGGTTAGAACACTATCCAAACATTGGTGAGAATCTACTGTAACTGTACATAAAATTAAAAAAAACTGTTAAGAGTAATACATTTACTTTGTATTAGTATGCATGAGTTTTCTAATATCTTTGTTATAGAGATAGTAAAGTCTTTTATTGAAAATGTATGGAATCCCTTAAATGTTCATAAGGTTCAACAAGTAAAAGTAATTTTATATTCTGCGATGTTAAAAGAGTCCACTATGCAGCTCAGACTTTGCTTCTTTATCCACATCTTGATCTTCACCTTTATGTTGAGCACCCCGTCCTCCAGGAGCATCGGATGCCCAGTGATTATTAAGCCAATCATTCAGATACTTATCTGGTTCAAATTTGCTCAATGGTGGTCCATTAATGCGAATGCGCAACAGGTGTTCTAAATTATCTGGCACTAGACGTGATCTTCTGTCATATGCAACATGTTTGTAGATTGAAAATCCTCGCTCAGCTTCTGCAGATGAAATTGGCAAGGTCAACACAATCTGAATAAGATGCTTGATTCTAGGCAACCAATCAACAGTTTTCATTTCAAGAAAGTGGCCCCAAAATCGAACAGGCCCTTCAGTTCTATAGGCACAGAAATCAACTTTGTGAGCAAGCAAGCTCTGAATGAGAATATTGAATTGTCCCGAAATTGTTCTCTGCAAAGCTTGTGTAGGTGCCTCTCTAGAATCTGATTCTGATTCGGAGCCTTCTGCTGAAGCAGGATCATCTTGAAAACCAAAGCGTCTTGCAAGTGGGATTATATTTGCACTGTAGGTAAACGCATTGTGCATTGTATCAACAGTAGGCAATGACTCTGGATTTAATACATCGAATATTGAGTAGTCATCTTCAGGAAAATATCTTTGTAATTGAGTGACAATGCTATCAATAATTGTGCTTCGCACTCTATCTAGTGCAGGAAATTTTTCTTCTCCTGTGCGTACTGAGCATGCCTGCCGTCTCAGAGCAGAGCATGGCTGCTTCAATTCATACCTTGCAATTCCATCGCGACCTCCAGTACACAAGAAGTTTGACACAGATAGGTCATTTGTATGGCATCGCGAACGGAAATCTACCTCAGCACCAGGACCAACACTTTTTCGACATTTGCAGGTCTGCAAAAAATCAATTAATCGTGGCCCATTACTTGTCTTTAAGTTTTGTAATGACAGAATGAGATCTCTGTGACGCTTCTGCAGGCCAATGAAGGTGCCTTTTGCATTCTGAAACTGCAATGATTGAAACTCAAGTTGCTTTAAAATATCTGTAATAAAGAGGTGCAGGGCATAATAACGGACATTCTGGAGTGTATTCAACAGTCCGGCTGCAGTAGTTTTGCTTTCCTCATCAAAATCAGATGAAGGTGATTGAATATTTTCCAAATTTGTTATCAGTAGGTAGTAAGACTTTCGAATGACTTCCAGAGCAGACACCTCAGATGCAACCCATCGTATCCGATAAATATGCTTCAGTTCATAAAAGACTATCTCCATTGCTTCAGAAGTTCGTGCCAGAGAAGCCTTACGCTTTATTGCATGACGCATGTAAAATTTATGCAGGGCATTTATGTTTGAGTCCAGATGTTGCATGAATGGAAAGGTTTCAAACGCATGATAAATAGCTAGTTCTAATTTATGGGCTGCACAGTGATGCTGGAAGAATTCATTTTTGGCCCAAGGTCTTAATTGGCTAATCATTCCAGCCCGACTTCCTGTCATAACTGATGCTCCATCAGTTGTTACACCCCACAGCCTTTCTGAAATATTTGCATGGAGATTGTCTCTGGTGAACATTTCAATGAGCATGTCATATATTGTTCGTCCTGTTTCCACTTCAGTCAGACGTTTGAACCGGTAAAAATACATCATAGGCTTGCTTTCCTCTAGCATCCTGAAGTATATCATTAAGTAGCTGTTAGAATGTACATCAGATGTGGTATCAAGAACAATTGCAATAGGATACTTTGATCCTTGAATATATTTCAATAGTGAGTTGTGCATTGTAGTGCTTATTGATGCAGCCATGGCTGTGGCACTCTTCCGGTGCCTATGATGAGTACCCATATTCAAGCCGTTCTTCTCTTGCAGCTCAATTATCCGAATATGTGAACTATATGGAACATTTGCTTTTACTTCAGCATACAGAGATGTTAAAACTCGTGCTGTTATCTCATCCCTTTTGGCTCTTGCTAATCGAGCTGCACTACTCATCTGTTCAATTTGCTTTGCAAGTATTGAATTGAACTTCTCCTTCATCCACTGGATGGCTTCTCGGTGCAGTGCATTCGTTGAATGTTCTTGTAGCTTCCGTCGCACACTATCTTTGGTGTGTTCACTAGGAATATAGCCTTTCTCTGTTGAAAAGGAGGACTTTCGCTGCTGTGCTTGAAGTGCTGCTCGAGGAACATTTTTTATGAAATCTAAGCAGAAACGACACTTTATTCCCGATTTTGACAGGTCATCTGAATTCTGAGAGTACATGAACCATGTCTTCATTTCTTGTGACACAAACTTCCTCGAAAAATGCCTAAAATGCGTAGAGGGATAGTCAGGAAATAAAGAGAGAAAAACGAAATTATTCATCACAAATCACTAGACATCTTGTCATGAAACATATGCTTCAAAATTGTGGATTCAATAATTTCAATACATATAGCATAGATAATATACTTAATATTGTACGAGTTATATTCATACCGGTTTTGATGAGTCTCTAATGAATCCAGCCACTCTTCTTGAAACTTGCTCTTGTCTTCCCATTCCTTAGTGACCTGCTGATCTGTCTCACATTGTGTAACTGCACTTGTGCCAGTACACTTGTTTTTCTTTTGAGGAGGTCCACTTTCCTCTCGTAAAACGAGAATTTCACTTTCAGAAGCTGATGTCTCTTCAGCATCCATGTCAACACGATTAGCAATGCAAGAGGATCGCTTCATTGATTGTCTTTTTAGCTGTAATTGAGTATTTAATTCTGTTTGCAGCTTACTTGTTTCTTTGTCAGTATTCAATAATTCATTTTTTTCATCTTGCATTCGCTCGCGGGAACAGTAGGCGTGTCTGATTGCATTTTCACCTTGCCCTGCAATTTCTGCAGATTGAACAGTGCGATCTCGGTTAGTTGCTATTTCCTCAGAGAATTGTATAGCCTTGGCCATTTCACTTCGATGTGTACTTGCTGAACATTGAGTTGGTAATCTTTCGACTCTTTCACTTTCAGTTCTAGTTCTACTTGTCAATGCTGATGAGGAACTAGTCGATGCTTCCATTGAGTTAGGAGGTGCATTTACAATGCCTCCAATGTTTTCTTCTAAAATCCAGTGTGCACCTGAGCAGTCATTCTCTTCCCCTGGTGTCAAATGACCAAGCTTCCACCTTGTAAAAAGCAAAGGCTTACGTTCCTCACTTACTGATGTAGGGCACCTGTTTATGGAATAGTCTGCATGGCCAGCTTCATCCCATTCTCGCGCTGGCCTCAAAATATAGTCAGGTTTGCCTCTTAGAGAGGAATAGATTGATTCAAAAAATTCACATCTGTTATTTTGTGTACTTCTTGCATATATTATCATGTCATGTAAGTGACGTTTTATGATCTCTGCCATGGAGTCAGTAATTGTGAGTGTATCTTGAAACACTGGTCGTCTTGTAGATGAATGCATCCTTGCAAGACGCAGTTGTCCGATGCTGTCTGTTGCATCATCTAATCTGGAATAGTCTCTTTGATGCAGAAGAATGACTGCCATTGCACTCTTCCCATTTCCATTATTTAGTGCATTTGGCTCAGTTGGCAGTTCTTTACTTGCAGACTGAAAGAAACGATGAAGGGATAGTTGCGTTATTCCAGCTGGGGCAGTCTTACTTAGTAGGCCGGATGCTTTTTTTCCTTTGTATCCAATGGATGTGTCTGTGAAGTACATATTGGCATCTTTTTGTTTTTCCTTTGATGCGATAACAAAGTAGTTACTACCATCTTTTAAGACAGAATGGTACAAATCAGCTGAAAAGGTCACAACCGGTTTTCTCACAGCACCATTGTACTCTTGTACTGCAATTACAAGATAATCTCGAAGACGTACAGTTCTTCTTGTACTTGCTGGGCAAACTACTTTCAGTTCAATGAATTCTGAATACTCTCGTGATCCAATGTTAGGTTCATCAGTATTCAGCTCATTTATAACAATCGAGCAATCGTCTGTAGGTTGACAATTGATTGAAATGGAAGCCAGAATACTCAGCAGAAATAGATGGCAAAAAACACCTTGGATTCTAATTCCAAACATACTTTGAGTTTGACAATGGATTTATTGGGATGTACAGTATTGACTATTGATATTGAATAGATGCTGCAATCCAATAACCAGTTAGCTATAGTTGAACTTGCAGTTAGATGAGTATTTCCTGAAAGCAAATGTTCATTTAAAATTATATTCAAATTCGTGCCCAAATCAGTTTCGTGTCATACTATAACAATATACAGTATCTATCAATATTTCAATTTATTTTTTGTTACAACAATTAAGCAAACAGATAAACATGTATAGAAACATACCTGCCAATTGTCCTTGACTCCTTGTCCTTCAGCTTTTGCTACTGAGTTGCAGCACAGTCGAACTTGAATTTCTATAAAGTTTCTAGCTTCTGCTAGAGCAATTTAAAATTTGTGAACAGAAAGTGGGTGGATTTCAGTTTCCAGAACACCGAGTGTAGACCATGCAAGATACAAGACACACAGTTGCAAAGAATCTTATACAGTTCGCAAGGCCTAGCTAAAAAAACTACATGTAGCTGCTTATCATCAAAATCTACTAAAGGTCTAAAGTCCACAAAGTATCTTTCAAGATAAAAGTACAGCAATTGTGCTATTCCTACTGTATGCCAGTACAGCATAGCTGAAGTTGCATAGTATACATGTAATGTACATGTAGCCTACAATCATTTCTTTACCTTTGAAAATGAAATGCAATTGCAGATTTTTCAGTGCTTCAATTTACTGTATTTTTTGCACGTACCTTCTTTGCAAATAGCATATTGAATTGCACACTGTTCTAGTCATTACATTACGTACATGTAATTCAGTACTTGCATTAGAGTGCTTCTTTTTATGCTGACCATTGACGTCAATGTGATTGTCACTTTCATGAATGTACATCATATATCAAATTCAATATTTTGTTGTGGGTTGAATTTACTTCTCCTCCTTGATAAACAACATTATTCTCTTATTGTAAGCTCCTATGACAGAAATTGCTTCTATGTAGTGTGTATGAAAATTTGTTAAACCTTTGTCTTTTCAAATTTCCGGAAAAAGAAGCATTTCGCACTCGTCAATGCAAGTTACAAGTAATTTTTTTCATTTCTAAGAACAGTATACTTTCTTTTAGTAATACTATGAGAACCAAAAAAAATTTTCACGAATTGCTAAGACCTCTATACTATAGGTATGTCGCATTTTTTGTCAGAAACAATGTCGCACTGGCCGGGTAAGATTCAGGAGGTTGCGCATGTATGGCTCAAATGATGGGTCATTTTCCACATCATCATGATCACAATCAATACTAGAATCAGAAGTATACTCATCCACTAATAAATTAGGAAAATTAGATATAATAACTTAATTAAGATAATTGATCCATTAAAATAACACATTGGAACTATTATGATACTTTTATTTACCCTTTATGTTTTCCGCCAGTTCCATGGCAGCTTCTGTGTCAAATTCTTCGCCTCTGTCAGCATAAGTTGAAATTTTCTTGTCTAGGGCATCAGCAAACTTTCTTACATTTCCTTCTAATGAATCCTTTACTAGGATGGTGCAAAGAACTTTTTTCCCATCTTCATTGATGAAAAATGTTGATCAATAAAAATTGGTTTAATAATAGTTTATTAAATAGGCAAACTGAATAAAAATGTAAGAAGACAATAAATAAATAAGTTTAATTACCAAATATACAATTCATTCTTTAATATATATATATAATTATAAAATAACAAGGGTATTAAGAATTACCTTTTTCCAACTGAGCTTCTCAGAAGCAGTAAACTAAAATTGGTTGAAAGTTTTCTTTATAGTCAGTATATATATGAATAAAACAAAATAAAAAAGTTGTACTTAAGCTAAATTCAAAATGTAAATACATTTATTTGGCTAGCTAGTAGCTAGTAGCAGCAGGATAAAAAATGATAATTCCTTGAATCTTGTCAAGTATTACATAAAATCACTATAAAAAGCATTCTAAATTAAGTACTAGTACTACTAAGGTGTCAGAATTCTTTAGTCTCTAGTCTATAGAGTAACAATAAATTTGTTAGTTAGGCCACTGAGCCTACCTTGGAAAACTTGGCACAATTGATTGGGAGAATTTCACTAAATGTACAGGTTTTATTAAACCAAAGTAGCACATAGACACTACGGCCAAGTCGATCGATTGCGAACTTGTCTAGATTAGTTCGCTTCCTTTTACTTCTCCTACTAGCACTCATAGTCATACTACTGGCACTGTTGGCACTGGCACTGGCAGACTCCTCCATTAGTTACTAGGCCTACCGCCAACTATAATCTATTGTAGACAAATAAAATGTATAATTGCTTTTACAGTATAGCCTTTGATAAATGTACTGTATACCTACAAATGTATAAATGTATACCAGACAGTGATTCAGTGAAATGCTAGTCAAGATCAAGATGTCAGATAACTTAGTTGATAGATAATGTTAACTGAACTTCGTGCAAGAAGAAAAAAGCGCAAAACGAGTAATTTTTAATTTAAATTTTTACATTTTAAACAAAACTAGTACTCTTCTTAAAACGATTCGACTAAAGTTGTTTAAAATGTAATCCATATCTATTAAATTCTTTTAGTTATTACATAATTCACCTTTTATTTTACTGTAATACAAAAAATCACGAAATAGTTAATATTTGTGCTAATCTAAGACGTCTAAAAAGCTACATCGAAAAACTACTTGACTTTTCCGTCAGGTCTCTGATTAATTAACTGCCCATCTCGATAGTAGCCCTGACACTTAAATGGCATTTCTGATTGCACTGCAATTAGCGCTTATAATCATGGCGACGGCCATTCCGTATAGGCTATACAAGCGTACATTGCCATAACGGCCGTTTTGAGTTGCCAAAATAGAGTGAAAGAGTGAAAGAAAGAAAGAGAACAGTACCATTTACTTCAGCTTAGACGGTAACAGCTAGCTCTTCTTGGTTTCTTTAAGATCATGCAGGAAACTTCCAAGATCTGCACGCAAAGAGCATATCTGCTAAGAAATCTAAGATCAAGTTAAGATCTTCTAAGATCCTGCAAGCAGACCTTGCAAGATCATGCGGACAGCAGATCTGTTAAGATTGTGTGAGCAGAATGTCATCTAGGGTGAGCTCTAGGCAGTAAGCTAGCCAGGAGAGAAAAATTTTAATGTACACACGCTAGAATACTTGAGAATTTTTCATCTACATGTATGCACCCTGCGCCCCACTCATTCAGCCAGCATTAGAACAGTGTACTCTAGACGCAAAAATTAAACAGCAGCTATGATGCAATGCTAAAAAATTCATTTTCTTGCAGTCAGGCCTTCGCACCATGCTTTTCAACATTAAAGGCATAGGGAAAAACTCGTTTTTCGAATGTTAATTCCCTTAAGCATTGACGCAGAATAATGAAAATTTACCGGTCTAATACTTGAAAAATTTGCAATCTTTTTCAAAAAATCCGATAGAAATTGGTTGAGCCGTTCGAGTTCTATACCGTCGCATACAAACAGACAAAATCGAAAATCGAATACTTAATCCCTTTACAATTGGCACAGAACTTAGAAATTATAACCATACAATTCTCGATTGGCCTAAAATGTTTTAGCGAAAACTCGATGTAATTTGATTAAGCCGTTCGAGTTCTAGATCGACACATATATACAGACAGATCTTAGAGATTTAGTATAGTAGGATAGGAAGGAAAGGATAGGATAGAGGCAGGGGAAAAGATGCTCACACTACAAAGTAGGCTAATTAGGCTGGCATTTTGTTTTGACAAGCCATACTCGGAATCAGTCCGTCCCTTTATTGGTTCAACTATATAGTGTGGCCATAATACTGAGGCAGAAAGTGAGTTTGCCCAGCGAAATAAATTTTCGCAAGACTTTATTTAACTACCGTTTTGTTACTTTGTGCCAGTTAATTAAATCGCTTTAATGGCATGCAATATGTAACTTATTATTATGAAAGAATATTTTTTCTTTAATTTTTGCATAGATTTAAATCATTAACTAAATAAAGCGAATAATATTAAAAAGGGCTTTGTATCTAAAGAAAAAGAAATTTAAATGGCCATTGAAAGGCTATTGACATATAGTGCATAACGTAGGTACATTTAATTGCGTGTATGCGGAAAAAGACAGAATTACGTTATTATGTGCAAATTCATACATGCAATTAACTGCAGCTAAAAGTACATTTAAGCCCCGAAGTGTCCCTGTAAAACCCGTCGAAATTGAATCTGGGAATATACGTAGGCTATTTAAAATATCGTTTTCATGAACATACCAAGGACCACTTGGAGTACTCCTAGTGGTCCTTGGAACATACACAAATTTAAGAATTTCTACATCGATATCAAATCAGAGAAGTGAAAAATACGTTTACTTTTACCTTTAAAATAAAATTTAAAAGTCGATAAAGCCATCCTCTAAAGTTGTAAAATGATCGAATAAAAGTTATACTGATTACGTAATCGATTACGGTGTAAACCTTTTTGTTACGTAATATATAGTGTGATGACGTCATTGATTAGTCAAAGATCTAACCATTAAAACAAATGAAACGGCTGAATAAATTCGGGTTTTCAAACACTAATTTTCGATTCAATGAATTAAAATGTTTTGCATGAATCATTTAGTGTTTGTTCAAGTTTATTGCCGCTAATGGAACACCATTTAACCAGATAAAAATTGGATCACAGTCAACACCACCAATGCGTCCAGCCAGGCGCGCAAGTCCGACCGTCTGGCGGGACTGTTGAACCGACGTTGGCATCGTCGGCCGAGGCAGCCGCCGCGGATGCAGCCGTGTGCTTGGCTGCCAAGGCCACCACGGTGACAAAGATGATCAGACAGATGATGGCCAGCATGCCCAGCAGGTAGCGATACCTGTAGATAAAGCCGGACAAATCGCGATTGTGAAATCTTTTGTTAAGATCGCGCAGACTGTCCAGCTGTACTGTGGGAAACGACAGCGTACTCGAGTTGGTGTCCTTGCGCCATTGAAGCAGCGGGATGGCCTTGCTGTCTGGCAGTTCCGCCTCGTCTGTTGCCACCCGGCGATAGCCGCCTGACCTGCCGCTTCCCGACTCCAGATCGATTTCCTCTTCGCCGTCTGCGATGCCTTCGTCGTCTGCCGGCGGATTGCTGATTTTTAATTCGGTTTCTGTTGCCGCAGTTGTAGCCACCGTTGTTGCCATGGCAACCTCCCTAGCAATGTCGTCTAGAAAGGCTCGAACTCTGGCTAAAAACGCAACCCGACTGTCCTGATCGGCTACGGACGACACAACTGGCGATTTGGCTTTCACCATCAGCTGCAGCGTCTCCTGAAGGTCGTCAACGTCCCAGCGAATGGACCGGACAGACTTGGACAGCTCGTCTGTTGGTGGGGGAAATTTTTGCCGTGTGTTGATGTGAGTCGAATAGAGATCAGTGAGGCGCCTAAATAGAGATCAGTGAGGCGCCTAAATAGAGATCAGTGAGGCGCCTAAATAGAGATCAGTGAGGCGCCTGAATAGAGATCAGTGAGGCGCCTGAATAGAGATCAGTGAGGCGCCTGAATAGAGATCAGTGAGGCGCCTGAATAGAGATCAGTGAGGCGCCTAAATAGAGATCAGTGAGGCGCCTAAATAGAGATCAGGGAGGCGCCTGAATAGAGATCAGTGAGGCACCTGAATAGAGATCAGTGAGGCGCCTGAATAGAGATCAGTGAGGCGCCTGAATAGAGATCAGTGAGGCGCCTAAATAGAGATCAGTGAGGCGCCTAAATAGAGATCAGTGAGGCGCCTGAATAGAGATCAGTGAGGCGCCTAAATAGAGATCAGTGAGGCGCCTGAATAGAGATCAGTGAGGTCCCTAAATAGAGATCAGTGAGGCGCCTAAATAGAGATCAGGGAGGCGCCTAAATAGAGATCAGTGAGGCGCCTGAATAGAGATCAGTGAGGCGCCTGAATAGAGATCAGTGAGGCGCCTAAATAGAGATCCTTGAGGCGCCTAAATAGCGATCCTTGAGGCGCCTGAATAGAGATCAGTGAGGCGCCTGAATAGAGATCAGTGAGGCGCCTGAATAGAGATCAGTGAGGTGCCTGAATAGAGATCAGTGAGGCACCTGAATAGAGATCAGGGAGGCGCCTGAATAGCGATCCTTGAGGCGCCTAAATAGAGATCAGTGAGGCGCCTGAATAGAGATCAGTGAGGCGCCTGAATAGAGATCAGTGAGGCGCCTGAATAGAGATCAGTGAGGCACCTGAATAGAGATCAGGGAGGCGCCTTAATAGAGATCAGTGAGGCGCCTGAATAGAGATCAGTGAGGCGCCTAAATAGAGATCAGGGAGGCGCCTTAATAGAGATCAGTGAGGCGCCTAAATAGAGATCAGTGAGGCGCCTAAATAGAGATCAGGGAGGCGCCTTAATAGAGATCAGTGAGGCGCCTAAATAGAGATCCTTGAGGCGCCTAAATAGAGATCCTTGAGGCGCCTGAATAGAGATCAGTGAGGCGCCTAAATAGAGATCCTTGAGGCGCCTAAATAGAGATCCTTGAGGCGCCTAAATAGAGATCAGTGAGGCGCCTGAATAGAGATCATTGGGGCGCCTAAATAGAGATCCTTGAGGCGCCTAAATAGAGATCAGTGAGGCGCCTAAATAGAGATCCTTGAGGCGCCTAAATAGAGATCCTTGAGGCGCCTGAATAGAGATCAGTGAGGCGCCTAAATAGAGATCCTTGAGGCGCCTAAATAGAGATCCTTGAGGCGCCTGAATAGAGATGAGGCGCGTCAGTATGGTGCTAGGAATATACAGACAAGTTTAGAATACAAAAAACTGCACTCACTCAGCACTTACTCAGCAGGTAGTGATACTCCTCCTCCATTTCCTCCCGCTCCTCCGTACCCATAGGAGGCCGCTCCGCGTCTCTGAGCTGACGCCATCGTTCAAAATTCGGCCTCAGCTGCTCCAGGTGACCTTCAATTCGATTTTGATCGAGAAGAAACGGATCGTCCATGTTTGCGCAAAATTTTCAGTTTCGGTAAAACTGTCAATGTCTACCAAGCGCAAACAGAGCAGTGCTCTCACACTGACTGGCAGGCTCAAAACTGATTAAATTCTGCCTCGCGAGTCACGAAGCAAAAATAGTCAGCTGACTCAATTATACTGCCAATTCTTATCTCAGTGCCGAAACAGCACCGCTGGAGGCTTAAAAGCCTTTAGCTTGATAGCAGCCTACAGATTTGATATTTATTTTGATCCATTTAAATTTTTTGAAGCAAGCAAACTTTAGACTTTCAAATCATGTATTATTTGCTAAAAATACGTGGCAAGAAAAACATCTAAAGACTACGGCGATTCAGGCCATGAAGGTTAGGAAAAAACAGTGTACAACTGCGATTAAAAAAACTCGCCTTGTCCGCCAATGTACAATACGTCCGATAAGAATCTCAACTCTAGCCTGTCCAACAATGTACAGTGACTGGCAATTAAACTCTATTTCTACCCATAAATGTACATGTAAGAGTCAGAATCAAACCCGGCTATCCACATTTAATGTACATCCGATAACAACAGTCTAAACCTCGTTAACACTGTCACCAAATGAGTTAAATTTTGCGTACATTTTATGCGTTCATCAAATTAATGGTCAGAGAACTCGGTGTACATTCGTGTGACTTGATGGCAACCGAAGTGGGTTATGGTCTCACAAGTGCATGCACGTAATTTTTGTAACGCGGTCAGAAACAACCAATGCACTCGAATTCGAGGATGCACTCGAATAATATTGAAGATAAGGTACCCTCGTTGTGAAGATAAAAATATTGTCAAACTTTTACTTTAAATAAACATTAAGACAACAATACTTGAAGCACCATGTATTAAAGAAGTACTGCAGAGAAAATAAACAATTCGATAATTAATTTAAACGCTCCCGTTTATTGCACAAGCAAGTTTGACGCATGATTACAACTTAATTATAATCATATACTGGCACAGGAAAATACTCACAGCAGTCCATTAAGCAGAAACTAACGCAAGACAATTTACCGCATTTGTGCAAAGATTACCAACTACATAGAGAAGTAGCTAAAAAGAAAAAAATATTGAAAGAGAAATAGTTGATACGTACCTACTAACTGTATCATAAAAGCAAAAACTTAAAAGTTAAACTAGCTGAAAGTTGAAACCATAATTTTTTGTTAAAAATATAGACTGCGCAGCTGTATACAGTAAAAAAATTTCGAAGTTTTAATTGCACTTAAATATAGAATTGGTTAAGCTGTGTACTCATACAGTAGGTATAGGGTTAGAGTTTTATTTAAAAGCGTACACAAGGATAGGGGTTGATTTTACTGTCGCGTACATAGGGACAGAAAAATTTTTAATTCTAGCGTACAATGGGGCAGAGGTTTTACAATGGTGATTTTACCTCTGCGTAGGATCGAGTAAGCGGTTAGTTTTATTACTTTTTGTAGGGTACAATAATAGAGCAGGAGTTAGGCATTTATCCAAATTAAAAAGCGTTGATCTAGGATCACAACGCATGGATCTTTCGTGTTTTGGTGGAAATAAGACTCGTGCATAATCAAAAAGAGTAAAGTGCAAATTGATATTTAAGTAACTGGGTACCTTAGTGTTAGATTATTCTAAAACGCTTGCACATGTACAGTATTATTGCTGAAAATTACTACAGAGAGTCTACACTAAAATGCAAACTAAACAGAAGACTAATAATAGTAATTCCGCCATAAAAATACGCATTGATAATATTCAATTAAAAAAATTGCACTATTATTTTAAAAGCGCAAAAAAACCAGAATAGAGGGACTAGCTCTATATAAGCAATAAACAAAGCTTGAGTAAACATTCGCTTACACTACTTATATCCTATTGAAAATATCTACGTATAAACTTTTATTTAAAAACATACAATGGGTTAATTATTACTTTGCGAAAGAAAATGTGCTATTGGCGCGGTGTAGGTTATAAACTAATAAAATTTTATGATCTAATATAAGACAAAATACTTATAAAAAATAGGAAATACGTCACTCATAAGTCACGCATCAATAATTCTTTAGACTTTCCTAGAAAACAGAATCCGGGCTTTCACGTATTGGCCAATTCACTGATAATTCATGGATGAATTTGTTGAACGGGAAAACTTTTCGGCAAAAAATTCATTTATGAGCTGTGCAGATGGTCATTTTTGACACCTTAAGTCTTAAATCATTTTTTCTTGACTACATGCGAGGGGACCATTAACTATTGTAAAAATCAGCCTTTTACTGCCGTGAAAATCGAGCTTAGGTGTCTTCGTTGAGAAGCGCCTCACCAGTATCTAGAGAATCGCCCCTCAAGTATCTAGAGAATCGCCCCTCAAATATCTAGAGAATCGCCCCTCAAGTATCTAGAGAATCGCCCTTTAAGCATCTTGAAAATCGCCCCTCAAATATCTTGAGAATCGCCCCTCAAGCATCTCGAGAATCGCTCCTTAAGCATCTTGAGAATCTCCCCTTAAGTATCTTGAGAATCGCCCTTTGAGCATTATGAGAATCGCCCCTTAAGTATCATGAGAATCGCCTAGAGAATCGCCCCTTAAGTACGAGGGGTGTTTCAAAAGTAACGAGAATTTCATCATAACTTTTGAATAGACGCATGTATGAACTTGAAATTTACGCACAGCAATTTTGCATATATTGACAACAATCACCTTCAGTTTTCACATTATCAGTCTACTTACACTTTTGATATCTTACACGAAAGTCAAGACCTCGAGTTAAAAAATTACGATTTTTGTCTATGGTCAATAGACATGAAAAAGTCTTGCTTCTCAAAGCTGCCATGGTTCAGCTGCAGCACTGAGCTGCTTTTGATACCTAAATATCTCGATATCTATCTGAGAATCACCTAGAGAATCGCCCCTTAAGCATCTTGAGAACTACCTTCAAATCTACACTTGGCCAAATCACAAAATTAGAGAGCACACTTTAAGAAAAGAAAGCACAATACAGTGGAATAGAAATTTTCACAATAAATTTTTGATATGACGCAGAATAAATAAAACACCCTCCCGCTAGGGAAGAGTTTTCTTAGCTTCCTAGCAACCGTTGCTAAGCTGAAGTCGCTTCTCACAATCGCGGCACAAACGAATCAGGGTTCTCAAACCAAGCAGATAGCCTTCGTCAAGATTGCCAGATGCCTGATTCAATGCAACCGCATGCGTAAAATCAACCATCTTGACAAGGACGTGCGGCCTGTCTATTTTATCCAGCGCAATGGGGCAGCACTCAACGCCAATCAGAATTGAGCTGGCATAGAAATGGAACAGATCCTGGCCATTGAACCAATCTAGAATGGCCTCCAACTGGGCAATGATGAGGCGCAATAGGCGGAGTCTGTGAGCGGCTGGAATGCTGTCAATCAGCGGTGGAATCACCATCTGATACATGTTGTCCGGGTTGATGTCCTTGCCATAGCGTTTGCTGTAGCGCTCGTAGTTGCCGCCTGGGGTGAGAAGTTTATAGTGAATTTTAGGCATTTAAAATAGTTTCTAAGTAGCTCATCCACTACGAGGGTTACTTTTAATCGAGGTTAGTTTTTAAGAAGACGATATGTATCTAATACTATATTTTAAGTTTATATAAATGTGTATTGAAAATAAGTCTTCAGAAGACAATATGAATCGAAAACTATAGCTTTCAGCAGGCGATATGTATCGAAAAATGTATTTTTCAGCAGTCGATATGTATCGAAAATCATACTAAATCAAAACAAAACTAAATCATACTTAAATCATACTATTTTAGCAGACGATATGTATCGAAAACAGTAGCTTTCAGCAGGCGATATGTATCGAAAAATGTATTTTTCAGCAGTCGATATGTATCGAAAATCACACTAAATCAAAACAAAACTAAATCATACTTAAATCATACTATTTTAGCAGACGATATGTATCGAAAACAGTAGCTTTCAGCAGGCGATATGTATCGAAAAATGTATTTTTCAGCAGTCGATATGTATCGAAAATCATACTAAATCAAAACAAAACTAAATCATACTTAAATCATACTATTTTAGCAGACGATATGTATCGAAAACAGTAGCTTACAGCAGGCGATATGTATCGAAAAATGTATTTTTCAGCAGTCGATATGTATCGAAAATCATACTAAATCAAAACAAAACTAAATCATACTTAAATCATACTATTTTAGCAGACGATATGTATCAAAAACAGTAGCTTACAGCAGGCGATATGTATCGAAAACTATAGTTTTCAGCAGGCGATACGTATCAAAAAATATTGTTTTCAGCAGGCGATATGTATCGAAAAATATAGTTTTCAGCAGGCGATACGTATCAAAAAATATAGTTTTCAGCATACGATATGCATCGAAAACTGTAGTTCTCAGCAGACGATATGTATCGAAAATTATAGTTTTCAGCAGACGATATGTATCGAAAATTATAGTTTTCTGCAGAAGATATGCATTGAGAATATTGTAACCCGTTAAGAATCTTACCGGTACCGTCAGTTGCGGGACGCCAGACCCGCAGTCCAGTGACAAAGAATCCGATCTCCTGCCTATAGGCATATTTCGCAATCTCCAGTCGCCGTTTCTCCTCCGAGGCGGTCGGCTCGTAGCTGCGCGCCCCCATTTTCACGTCCATAACGGAGGGCCTGGCGAAGTCTCTCAGCAGGTCCTCCAGTCGCATGTAGCGCGCCCCAGTCTCCGGATGGCGATACACGCCGCGAAATGCCGGCAAAAACGGACGCAGATCAATCAGCAATTTCTGACGGCGCAACGCCGATTTCGACTGGGTGGTGTTGTCGTTTTCGTCGCCCTCGCCGACGTTGATAGGATTGGCGAATACGGTTTGGTAGAATTCCACTTCGCGATTGCCTTTTGGGGGCGCTTGAATCGGCTTGTAGACGCACCGGTTCTCGTGGCAGTATAGAACTAAGCGAGGTCAGGGATTTGTGTGTATTTTTATAACTCATTATAATATTTATCGATACATATCGGCTGCTATAAGAAAAATTCAACAAAAATAGTGTCCTAAAAACCAGTTTTATACACTAAGCTTATTTTTATTAGCTGGAATTTTACTCACTTTTTAATTAACGAATATTAAAGTGTTACATACAATTCAAAATTTATTTTTTATCAGAAAACTACACTGCAAAACTGCACTAAAACTGCAAAAACAATTGTGTTCTAAACTGATTTAGTTAATTTTTCTCTCCCAGAGTGGGATTTCGCCTTGTATATAACAATTTTTTGGTTAGCACAATAGCAAACACAATAAATTAAGAAATAAAATAGAGGACACACATTGCCACAAACTACACTACCTGATATAAATTTGATAGGAAAAAATGTGCCCAGAAAATGTGATTCATCTTTCTAATTGGTTTTAATTGTTATTGCTGCAAGTTAGAAACCCAGTTGTATAAGGCCAATGCAGCGCATAATTATCAAAAAAATTTAATTGGGTTAACATAATTGGATTCACCAGCAATTATCCGCACATACTCACTGATCAGTAGCAAATGCTTTCTAAATAATTTTAAAATAATAGTACCATTTCAACATCAAAAGACAAAGAATGTGCAATCAGTAATCATAGTTGCTACAAATATCTATGAAATAAAAGCAATAGCTACAAAGCAAAATTAATAGAAAATCACACATAACAATACACTATAGATTTGCATTAAAGATTATAAAAAGCATAGTGCCCATAAATTCCAACTGTTACAATTTTTACAAGCTAATCATTTTGGCCAGTTATCAAGGCATTAAGGAAATTTATTTTTTGTCACAACTTTTGCTCAAGCTTACACTTTGGCTTCTGTTGAATAGGACTTGAGTCTAAAAAAAAGAATTAAAAAATTTAAGTAAAACTTAATTTAAGCATTGCATTCGGCTAATAGATAATCATGTACATTTTGAAAGGTAATAGGAATTTTTAGACTTCATAAACATTTTCTTACCACTTTTTAATGCACTAGAGCAGCCATGCCCAGCCACCTGATGCTCATAGCTAGCCAAATTGGCTGGCAATGGCAATTCAATTGTTAAATTTGGTGTCTGCATGAAGTTGCAAAGTTAAATATAGTTGGCAGGGCAGTTACTTTGTAGCTGAAAAAAGGGTATTAGCATGTTCCATGTAGGATTTAAGATAAAAATGCTATATATTATGCATATATACATATTGGGGACTTCTTAAATTTTATGTTCAGTAAAATACTTCCAGTTTAACTAGGCTTATAAATCTGTCAGTGCTGCAACTCTACTTTTAAAAAAATACGAGTATTAACTCAGGTGCAACAAAAAAACATAGAGCTAGGTACAAATAGGTATGCTCAAACAGAAAATTACCAAAAGTCCAAAATATGGCTTGATGATGCATGTGTATCTTTAAAATGGCAAAAATTGGAGTTGTGCAGCTAGCAAAAATGATGGAAATTTTTATCACTTGTTTTAATATACCTAATTACTGACCATAACCACAATTATACCTTACAATACTTATGTGTGGCAAAGCTTGTGGCACAGGGGGCACGGGCCCCCCAAAATGAATGCATATGCGGCACATAATGCAGTGCCCTCCCCCAGAATTTTAGCCTGACCCTTTATGAAAATTCATGAGAATTCTCACTTAAATGGCACCAAAATCTTGCCTGAATTTGGCGCCAGTCTGTGCCTGCCCCCCCCCCCCCCTAGATAAAATAGGCTCTGCTGCCCATGAATACTCAAGTAGTCTATACTAAGTACATATATCAAAAAAGGCATTTTTGTTAACTAA
Organism: Macrostomum cliftonense; assembly: GCA_950096795.1. Classification (NCBI taxonomy): domain Eukaryota; kingdom Metazoa; phylum Platyhelminthes; family Macrostomidae; genus Macrostomum; species Macrostomum cliftonense. Next base: position 48,555 of record CATNEM010000150.1, read on the forward strand.
AATATTTTAATAATTTTTTATTTTAATATTGATATAGTTAAAATATTAGAAGGAGAAGCAGAAGATACAAAAACACAGGTGATTAGGAATATTAAATTATTAACACATAACACAGCAATTTCATGAAAAAAACATAGATGTGATAATAATATACTAAGTGGCAGCAGTGGTCTCTATGGGGTTTTTGCTATGCTGATTTCACTTTTTCATTCCATTTTTATGTAGTTTAAACCTATACATGGGGTCTGAGAGATTTGAAGTTTTTAGGATAGGAAAAAGCCCTGGGTTTATTTTTTGTGCTATAGGGATGCTATAGCATCTTGACTTTATGAATTTCATCCTGGAATTTGATATAGGATGCAATTTTGCATCCTGATTTTGTTGATTCTTCACAATAAAAGACCTCTTAGCTCTTACATAAGACTTTTAAAAAATTGCATCCCAAACCCTGAAATTGCATCCTAAAATCAAGAATATGATGCAATTTTGCATCTGATGCCCAGCAAAAAAATAAACCCAGAAAAAGCTGTAGCTAAAATAACTTGAAAACCTAATCTTTAATAGAGGCATAGGGATCTATTAAAAAGTGAGTCTATTAATTTTTTCCTTTTTGGTAGCTTAAATCCATACCAAAAAGTGCCATTAACCAAATTTAACTTGTTCACTAACCCAAATAATAATATTTTTGTAATAAAATTGCTAAATATTTTATGTAAATTAACTGGTTATAAAACTTTAGATTTTTAATAATAAGTCAATAAATAAACATATTAGTTCTTTCAATATGATTGCAAATGAATTTTTAAAAGAAAAGTTATTGATTATCTTTACAAAAAATCATTACAAGAGTTGACAATACTCAAGTCAAGAGCAAATTTATATACCTGTAGTACTATTGTCTATTATATATGATATTAAACTTTTTGTACTAATATTTATTATACTCAACTTAAAGTGCTCACAAATATAGAATTAGAATAGAATGAATATAATAAAATTGACTTTATTAATCTAAAACAAAAATAGGAGATAACTGATTATTTTTTAAAAGAAGTCTTTTTATTCTTTGACTTTAGCCTTCAAGTTCAAAAAAATTAAGTAAAAATTATAATTAAAATCAATGAAGTCTATAAATATTTTTATTAAAAAAATTGGCCAAGATAGAGAAGAGATAAAAAATAGTGACTAATCAATTATTGTTTTTATATAGGCCTACTAAAGTTTACCTCATACAGTATGTATGTATGTATGTATGTAATTAGGTATGCATATAAGTACATAAAAAAGCACTTTTAACATTAATCAACCAATAAAGTAGTCAATATTTCTTTTTTTGTTGGTTATCACCAACAAGAACAACCTAATAATATTAGGTTACTAATAAATTCGTTTGTTTAACTAAAGTTTGCAAACAGGATTGTGATATCTGGGTCGAAGCAAAAAACGATACACCCAAATAAAAATCGTGGTTTCGTCCCAATCCATGCAGGAATAGTGACTTACATTACAATAAATTCTGGTGGTAATCAAAGTTTACAATTTTAAGCCCAAGCTTCAATCAAATGACATCTACTTAAGGGACGGATCCTTGGTTTGAATCTGGGAATCGAAACTATTTAAAAACAATCAGTACACAGTCGTGTTAATTTTGAACCGTGAACTTAGCACTTTAATTGAACTTATAAATTTAAAGCAGAAGTTTGTAAAGCATTTTTAATTAAACTTGGTTTCTAGGTATAAGTCCGTCGACAATATTTGTTAAAATCCGTAATTTTTATACATAACACTTCCGTGTACCTCCTTTCGCGTCTTGCGCCAGAGTAAGCTGACAACGTCGACTGTTGTAAGGTTTTAATACCTAAATGCGCTAAGGCTCTGAAGTAAATTTGGCATGTTTGCTCGGGGACAACTAAGTCTTAGATCAGCTCATTTGCAGTTTCTCATCTTTTGATCGCAAATTAACGAAAAAAATTTGATGCATAAATTACGACTTAATTTGGTCTATTTTAACTAGCGGAGCTTCGAGTTCATCGTGATGCGCTAATCGGCATTACTTAGTCTGAGTAAGCGTCTTCTATTGCCAAACCCTTTATATATATATATATATATGACAAGTGCTATAAATAATAAGTTGGCTTTTATATTACCAGTACAGCTGTAAGAATTTGTAAATTGCATATCGTTACAGAATTTAACGTTTTAGAAGTCTTACTTCGCCTTACTCGCGTCTCAAGTGCGTAAGCTATTTGCAGCCATAACAGAGTACACTATATGAAGTACAGAAGCAATGCAGCCCAACTCTTTGGCTAACAAATACTGTATCTTCTTTAAAGAAGCTGGTAAGGTGCTCCCTAAAAACTGCGCCGCAATTTTTAATCCTAATAATAATTATTAGTGAGCATTATAAATAAATGGGTAATTATTAAAAAAGTTACTGTCTACAGAACATTGATTGAAACTAGAAAATAAAGTGCTTTAAGCACGTGTACTATGTAGCTGCATGTTTTTTGCGTTACTAAACTTCACCATTTAATTGAAGTACATGTGCATGTTAGTACACCTATATGTATATACGATAGATTACTCATGTATGCTTCTATGGCCAGAAAGTCTGAGGTCGCATATACATGTACTCGTGATGATCTAACGATGAGTGTTTACGAGACGAACTCTTAAACGAAGTGATTTAGCAAACTGGCGAACGAAACGACGAAACGTGAAGTCAAAACACGCTCTAACTGGACTAATTTATTTAGATCGATGAAAAGGAGAGGTTGTCACACAGGGGGAAGAAAGTACGCTAGCAAGGCTTACAATGTACGCAATAAATAAATGAGGGGGGCTAGGCTCTAATTGGCGTGACGCATGTGCCGTGGGCAGGTGCAAAAAAGGACAGAAATAACTTAAAAATAAAGGTTCAACATGCTCTTCAAACCAATGAGGAAGCCCGATAGTCACCCTAATTAAGGTTATCTGCATCTGTTTTTTTATTTACATGTAGGCAGTGCTCCAGAATGGGAAAGCTGCGCAGGGTTTGCTTTGCGGGAGCATTAAGATATACTGTAGTTGAAATTAAACCTTTGGCTAAAATGCTGTACCGCGACTTGCAAACTCCTAAAATATCTATCGAAGACAAAAATCTACTCTACTGAAATTAAATTTAGGCAGATTAAAAATAAACAAAAAATTATTGCTTCAGAACATGTTTCAGAACATGTAGCTGTGTTACTTACTATACCTATGAAGTTGGCGTCCTGTCTATGAGGTTGGCATCGCTTCCAGCTTGTTTGAGGTTGGTGCTGACCGTTTTCTGGTGGAAACTATAGGCTGGTGGAAACTGACGGGAAGTATAAGTTCTTTCCGTTTCTTTACTTCTTTGGTCCAAACCGCTTGGCTGAGAACTCGTTTCTTGGCCGAGGCGTAGCCGAGGCCTGGAATCGAGTTCGAAGCCTAAGCGGTTTGGACCAAAGATTCAATGAAACGGAAAGAATATATTTCTGCCCCATTTGGTCGGTCCGTCAGAGTCGTGTTGTATGTGTCTATGGTCAAGACTTCTTTTTAGTATAGGTCCTCGCCTAGAGAAGACCCATGCACGATCTTTCTTTACTCTTTAGTTTGCAACTTTATTTGAACAACGCAACAATCACAAGCATGGATTTTGATTTTGATCTCGGGATCGACTTTAAGCCACTCGACTTTGCGACAATCGACGATTTAATGAGTGCTACAGGCGTTCCTACAGATGGAGAATTGGAGTTTGCTACCAAAGAGCAGAGGCTAGAATAAATAATTAAATCTGTTATTCCGGAGGGAACGAAGAAGAAGTGTCAATGGATAGTGGAAGCTTTTCGACGCTGGCACGGCAAGAAGAAGGAACGAAACGAAACGAAGACCGGAAAGTGCAGCAAAAACCGAGCCGGCTGGGGCTGGAGACAAGATGGACGGTGGCGTTGGCAGTGGTCAACCAAGGGTGAAGGTGTGTGGCGAGACAAACAAAGTGAAAATCTATTTTTAATGATTGAATGATTGAAGGGACAAAATACAGCATCCTAAAAAATGTCTTCCTTTAATATTGCATTGTTAATGTTGTTTTATTACATCGTTTTCTGATAATAAATATACTGTTGTTGAGCTGATTTCTCCGGCCCGGACCGCTGTTTCTTTGGCCGGGCCAAAGAAACAATTGTTGCATTGAACCATAGATATGTATCTCACTTAACCCGTACCCCTTGTCTATCTTGCTAATGCCTTGCAAGCGGAGATTCTCAGTAAGTAATCTCCGCGGCCATAGACAATACATTTGTGCGGAGAATATGAGAGAATTTATTCTCCGCGCGCCTAAATATTCTCCGCTCCCTGTTTGCGTGAGATACATTTTATTATCACACTGAGACTCAGAGAATATCTATGGCAGAATCTCCTCGGCTTCGCCTCGGAGATTCTGCATAGATATTCTCCTCGTTTCAGTGTGATGGAGCGGCATATATGGAGCGGCAAAATGGGGTAGAAATCTATAGGCGCAACCCCTGGCTCCCATTTGAGTACGCCACTGGCTTAAAACGCATTTAGAACTCCCTCAAAATTATAGTAACTACTAATAAAATTGCTCCCGCTTTTAGTCGTAGTAAATTTTCATAAATCACCAGAGCAATATATGTTGACTTCTCGTTGATCGAACACATCCGACGAGCTTTAGCTTCGAGTGCTTGCAAAACAGACAGCAACAATTAAATTTTTCCACCGCACCAGCCGCTTAGACTGTTCAGCTGTTCGAGGTTGAGTCGTCCTTGAGCGATGGCGAAGCACTCGATCCAGCCACGAAAATTTTGATTCAATCCGCTTATTCTAAGACACTGAAAATTTGATTTCGTGATTTGGTAGTGAATCTGCTCTGTATAGGACACACCGGTTAAGGCAAGCGTTTCTCGATTGTACAAGTAGCAGGATTCAGCCTGATGGGTGAACCCGAATGCGATGTAGGATCCGTTGGAGCTGATGGAGAAGCTAGCAGCGCTGTCGTCGTAGTCTTTCAGATGGGCTGCACCTTGAGGCGCAAAGCGGTAGGTGAGGCGCCCAGCCCGTTTGATAAAAACCATGTGCCCCAAGCCACTCCAATCGCACTTGAACAATCGATAAATGATGTTGTACATGCCACTGCAAAGTTTGATTGCTTGGTTGCTTTCGACATCATTAAATGTACGGAAATTATATTGAACGAAAGATTTAAACTGCAGCAGAAAATCTTACTCTCCATTGAAGTCAAACTTGGCCCTCATGAACACAGTCACGTTGGGATCAGGATAGAACAGATCCTCGATCCCGTCCGCTGTGTTCACAAGGATGAACGAGCCTGACTGTCCCGTCATGAACACGCCGGCAGACCTGTTGAGTGGAGCCGACACGAGCAGCGGAGTGTGCGGGTTCCGGTGCACAGGGGCCAGGTTGAACGAGCCCACACGAAAGTGGTACAGAATCCGCAGCGAGTGCGCTGGTATGATGCTAGGCAGATCGATCGTGTGAGCTGCAATTGTTACACGCAAATCACAAGCTATAGCTGCATCGCTGCACTAAGCTGCAACTCAGACGGACAGACTGCGGCTCACCTTTCTGGAACTCGCGCAGCCTCTGCCTGTTCACAAACGAGTCGCACTGGCCACCGTACAGCCATGCAGTGAGGAAGGCCTCGGCAGTGGCCAGCGCACACCAGCGATGCTCAGCGATCATGCTGGCAGCAGCGCAGGTGGGTCTGGTGTGGCAGCTCAGCACGCAGCCTTGGACAGTTTGGTCAGCAAGCTGACGAGGATCCAGCTTCCATACTCCATCAAAGGGCAGGTTGGCAGGCGGACAAGCGTTCAGTCTGTCGTAGTTCGTGAGGTCTAGGATTGACGCTGATGAGAGGGCACCGAGGCAACAAAGTAGCAGAGCATAGCAAGACTGGTACGTTGTTTTGGACATCCTGTCCGTAGCTTTCGGTACTATAGAAGCAGGGGATTTAGTTACGGGTAGATTCATTTAAAGGATTTTGCAGGCTTAGGAAATTATTTCATTGGCTGTAGCGTTGACAAGGCAGAATTGAGTTGGAGCTAGAGACGAGAGACAAATTCAGGGTTCCGACGACTAAGCCCTCAGTTAACGTAGCCTTACTGTATGTTGCAAATTAAAACAGTGCCAGAAAGGCAACGCAAAAAAGGCATTAAAAATTAACATCCACTGCAGGTGCTCAAGCTTCTGTACCGGAATTCCAAAGTAGCGCCAGAAGCTTTGGCTTCACTGCCCATAAGCTTGGCTGCCAAACGATTTGGTAACAAAATGCATCAGTTGCTTCCTTAAATTGCATGGTCTAAAAGTCCCCCAACCACTGTACGCTCGTAGCGAGAAAGACTTAGTAGCAGTAAATTTGGAGGCTGTGTCAAACATCCTCAAAGCTGTCTTGTCTACTATATCAGCTGGAAGAGAGACTAATAGTCATATACATTTTAGCTGCCTTAAATGGGCGATTTTTATCAGCTCCAGTCTGTGCAAGCTTTTAGAGGATTTTGAGATCACATTATACGGCTCGCTATATGAGACTTACTAATAGAAAACTGACGCAGATAATGACACACCACAGCAAGAGTTCAAGCAGCACAAAATGGGATTTTTGCTCAACTTAGCCGCTCGGAGTTTGGTTTCGGGCAGATCGGGGTCAGGTTCGCAGTTCTCAGTCGCCCGTGGATGTCGAGCTGGGAATCAGGACACACCAGGATGTTACGAGCTACGTCGGTGAGGGCAGTAGGAGGGCTCTTCTGACCGGGACAGAGCTTCCCTCAACCGACCAGGGAACCATTAGAAAATGGTTCCCCGAAGGGATGAAGATTCCGTGCCAAAAATTCGCTAGTACTAATAGCCCGAAAATCACGTGACTGCCACGAGACACGCGCGTGACTGCAAACTGTGACTGCGACAAATCTGACCCGATCTTGACTCATTGCCTCTCTCCGATTGGCTGAAATCAGTCACGGGATTTGGGGTTGCCGAATTTTTACTGACGACCTGTGGGGTGGGTGAGATTGTGCAATCGGCAAATTAATTATGCAACACTAAATTATTTATCGTATAGAGTTAAAAAGGGTTTTGCTACAAAAAGCTGCGACTAGGTAGATTAAGAAATCCTAAAAATATTTATGTTAAACAGTACGACAAAAAAGCCTTAAATACTTTTTGGGATCAATGTTTTTAAAACGCAACAGTTTTAAAAAAGGAAGCAATAGATGAAAGTGGGTGGGTGTCAAGGTCGCCATCTAGCTATGTTGCGCAATCACCTGTGACCCGTGAATGACCCTCTTAAGTCCCAGGCCGAAGAAGATGTGATCAATTCTAAGCACTAATATACAATTTTAAGCGTTTTTGTACACCGTTAATTTATTTTCATACACTACATAATAAGTTTACGGTCAAGGCAAAATTAACCTACAGATAAAAGTACTGAAAATTCATACGAGCCTTTTTAGTTGCTATCGCAATATTGTACAGACTAAACACGGATCGTGCAATTTTTTAATGCGTGATTTTCTAACAACTAGAAATTCTATTCGAAATGGCGCACGACCAGATTATAGTTATAAGGGGAGGCGGGAGGAGATAGCGCTAAGTTAAAAAAAATTTACTCGTAGCTCTATCTGAACTAACTTAATAGCTGAAAGTTTCTGCCACTGACTGAGCAATTTAAATTTTGTTGCGACACTGTGCACTGCTCTTCAACGAGTTTATTATCAACACAATATGAGATTTTGCTCTCACCCTCTTAAGCTTGCACGCTATACATGAAAAGTCGCTCAACTAGCTAACTGTACACCCCACTATGGTGCCTCGATAACACGTCCATATAAGTTGACGCAGGTCAGTTTGACTTCAAGTAGAAGCACCCGTTTTTAGAGTATTTCGACATTTGCTCAGTGCTTGTGGATTTCTTAAGATCTTGCTTAGTTCTTATTTACACAATAATTGACACGCAGTCATGCTGACCTCTACAACAACCAGTATTATTATCTTATTACTAATACTACGTCAGTCATTTGCTTCCACAGTAGCAATAGAAGAAAACTCTCAATACAATTCGCTAAGTCGTACAACTGCGGTGACGTTTTCCCAGTCCGAGGTCATCATCGAAGTCGGCGAACAAGTCCAGGTGTTCTTCTGGCTTTCGGGACCGGCATTTTATAGCAGCAATACTACATCGAAGAGTGATTATTATTACCTGCACTTTACTTATCAAGAGAAGCCAGGAGCCGAGATCACCAGCTGGCAAAGGGTTCCAGTGATCCGCGATCTAGCTAGCGTAGCTGTCACAGCGTCAATCAACAACAATGGCACCTCTGTTGCTGTACCGTTTGCCATTGTTGGCCTAACACCTGGCCAAGTGAACATCGGTCTGAACTCGACAAACTATCCGGAATTGGAAGGCCTCGACAATAATTTTGTTCGAGTTCGAGTGATTGAAAATCACTGGATTGACGTGGTGAATTTTGTGGTGGGAATTTTCTACGTGGTCTGTTGGTCGGCCTCGTATTATCCACAGACATGGCTCAACTACATCAGAAAGTCCGTGGTCGGTTTGAACTTCGACTTTGTCGGTTTAAACATCCTTGGCTACCTAGTCTACAGTATCTTCAATGTCGGACTGTACTGGGTGCAGCCGTTGCAGGCCATGTACTATGATCAACATCCGGGAGGTGTGATTCCTGTACAACTGGCTGACTGTCTGTTTTCCCTGCACTGTCTGGGGATCACCATATTTCTCGGCATTCAATGCTTCATTTACGAGCGGGACGGGCAAAGAATTTCTATAATTGTCGGCCTGCTGCTAAGCGGCATGACCCTGGCCCTGTTGGTCATTCTGATACTGACCGTTGCGTGCGGTGAGAACTGCAACCTAGACTGGCTGCAGTTTGTCTACTTCGCATCGTACATCAAACTGTTTGTCACCCTGACAAAATACGCGCCACAAATCTACATGAATTACAAGCGCCAGTCCACTCTCGGCTGGTCTATCGGACAAGTTTATCTGGACTTTATTGGCGGATTTCTCAGCATCCTGCAAATGATTCTGCTAGCTTATAATTATAGCGACTGGGAATCACTGCTAGGCGATCCGACAAAACTTGGCCTGGGCATTGTGTCAATCGTGTACAACATATTTTTCTTTATTCAACACTACTGCCTGTACGGACCGAGAATTCAAGGCACAATGCTTATTGATTTAGAAGCGTCCACTAATTCGCAGCGTTTCGACTCCAGTGTTAACAGCGCTAACAAAGGTCAGTTGGAAAAATCGGACGAAAAAACTCAATTACTCTAGCATGGCGTGACAACTGTGATGTCCCCCAACTATTCAAAACTTTTTCCTCATTCTAGTTCTAGTGACTAAAATATTTTCATAAAGCTTTTTTGGTTGCCTTGAAGCTTATTTTATTAGCTAGGTTTTTTATAGATGAAGCCCAACCTTGAAACTCTTCACTCTCCTAGCCAGTGATTGGTTGGGGGACCGTACACTGTTTCCCCTCAGCCTTAAAACTCTTCCCTCTCTTAGCTAGTAATTGGTTGGGGGACCGTACACTGTGTTTCCCCAGCCTTAAAACTCTTCCCTCTCTTAGCTAGTAATTGGTTGGCGGACCGTACACTGTTTCCCCCAGACTTAAAACTCTTCCCTCTCTTGGCCAGTGATTGGTTTGGGTAGCGTACACTGTGTTTCCCCTCAGCCTTAAAACTCTTCCCTCTCTTAGTCAGCCATTGGCTGGAAGTTAAAAAGCGAAAATGTTTTTCACCCTAACAAAGATAAACTTTAATACTACCTGCTCACTTATTCGTTGGGGTTTTGGAAAGATTTTCTATTTCGAAGAATTCAAGGAAATAAAAATTTAATTAAATAATGCTTAGATAGGATTACAAACTCCACAATTTTGTTTCTGTTTTCGTTGGCGGTGATTAGTTTAACTTGCAATATAACTGTTATGAAATTTTCAAAACTGAGTTGACCATTAACGTTCACAAAAAAACTTACAAAAAAGTACAGAAGAAAAGAATTGTTTACCAAAAAAGTTTTTTTAATTGTCTTTTTTCTTCGTAATTTCTTATTGAAAAGTATGTTTGTAATGCATGTATATTTTTGCAATCTACAGTAAAGTTGAACAGTTCAAGCAATTGAAGTCTATTGACGGCAATCAATAGGTAATTTTTTGTATTGAAAACAATAAATACTCTACATATCGGCAATAACGCTAGTAAATCTGTTTCAAATACGTAGAAAATGAGGCACCCGACTAATTGGCGCCGGGTAATCCTTCAAAACTCGCGGCCCCTCGACCACCGCACCGCTGTAGCCGTCTCTCCATTGTCCCCTTGGCAACAGAATGTCCCTAGCAACGGCGCCTTGTCGAACAACTGGCGCCACTAGCAGAGAGTCGCCCACAAAGAACTGATCGTCGACGGTCCACAGTCTGTCATCCTCGGCCTCGGCAGCGTCCGCTGACCACCACATCGGCCGCGTTAGCGGAGCTCCGCTGCTGAACAGCTCCTGCAGTGCCGACTCCAGAGCGGGCTGGTAGACCCGAGCGCGCAGGGACAACGTCTCCAGCGCCAATTTTGACACCTCGTCATCGTAATCCCACGGCGCGATGGAGAATTGAACAATGGGTAGGAAGCAGCTCAACTGCATCCACCGGATGTAGAGCTCCCGGTCTGGTCTGGCGCCTTCCATGGAGTCCGCGGAGTAGGCGTTTCCTGGAATTGCGGGTGCGGCTTCATGAGAGAATTAAAATGGGCTGCAAGGCCGAAAACTTGACAGACTGACAGACAAAGGAAAAGGCAGATGTAAAAAGCAGGGAAAAGATAATAGATAGAATGACAAACAGACGGAATAGATAAACACACAGACAGACAGATGTACAGAGATAGACTCGCGCACAAGTAGCAGACAGACAGACAGACACACAGACACACAGACAGACAGACAGACTGACAGACAGACAGACAGACAGAAAGACAGACAGACAGACAGGCAGACAGGCAGACAGACAGACAGACAGACAGACAAACACACAGACAGGCAGACAGGCAGACAGACAAACAGACAGACAGACAGACAGACAGACAGACAGACAGACAGACAGACAGACAGACAGACAGACAGCCAGCCAGACAGACAGACAGACAGACAGACAGACAGACAGACAGACAGACAGACAGACAGACAGACAGAAAGACAGACAGACACTCACCGCCGATCATATCCGGCATGACGAAGTGATAGCCAGCCATGGACAGCATCAGTGCATTTGGCACAATCGACCTCAATCCGTTCCGCTCGCCCCAGTGACTGTCCTTGTCAAACATCCGGGTAGCAACAGGCACGGACTGAGTACGATAGCCAGCGCGAACTTCGACGGCGCCCCCGAACCGAGCTGCTACCAGCTCAACGTACGCTCTGGTGAAATGCATCGGCGACTCGAGCCGGGCCCGAGTTCGCGCCCCCCTCAAATAGTACACCTCGCCGGCGTCGAATTTGAACGACTCGATGCCGAATTTTCGACGAAAATTTTCCAATCGATTGACAAACCAATCAACGGCGTTGGGATTTGTGGGATCCAGCAGGCCACCGACGCCCTGCCACCAGAGAATGTCGGCAGCGCCTGTTGTTCGGTTGCTGTCGTTCTGGTTGCCATCGCTTTGAGCGACAAGGTAGCCGGCAGCTGCCGCCTCATCGAAGGCCGCCGTGTTGTTATTAAAAAACGGGACGATCCAAGTTGTCACCCGGTGACCGGAGGATCTCAACTTGTCAGTCATGCCTTTTGGGTTGGGAAATTTCGCGGAGTCCCACACGAGGTCGCCGTAGTTCACAGTGTAGCGATCATCGATTTCAATTTGACTGGCCGGATATCCGCGTTGGGCCAGATCGTGGGCGAGGGCTTCAACGTCGGACTGGCTGACTTTGGTTTTGTGCCGAGCCCAGGTGCACCAGACTGGCTGGGCGAGCATCCGCTTGTCTGGGCTGCTTTTTGGGCGGCTGTACAGCCTGAGGAAAAAGAATTTTGGGAAAAGATTATAGACTCGATAGATGATTTATTGATTGATTGATTGATTGATTCATTGATTAGATAGATAGATAGATAGATAGATAGATAGATAGATAGAAAGATAGATAGATAGATAGATAGATAGATAGATAAATAGATAGATAGATAGATAGATAGATAGATAGATAGATAGAAAGATAGATAGATAGATAGATAGATAGATAGATAGATAGATAGATAGATAGATAGATAGATAGAAAGATAGATAGATAGATAGATAGATAGATAAATAATAAATAGATAGATCCTCACCAAGTGTGCGCAGCCAGATAAGCCTCCTGAGCTCCGGGAGCCAGACAAAGAGTCATGTTCAAATGACCAACTGGCTGGATCCCGGAGTCAGCGTAGACTCTGTCCCGAGGCCAGGCAGCGAAGCACAGCTCTCTATTGGCCAGCTGACCGACAGCCAATGGCGTAGCGTCGTCAACGTGCATCAGCAGGCCGCGTGAGGTCAGCCAGAGCCGTTCGACGAAGCCGCCCCACAGGCCGGACCTGCCTGCCCCGGTCAGTTCGGCGAAGTCGTTGCCAACGTAGGCCTGCCAAGGCGTCGACTGGGCGTTGATTGGCCAGCGCTGGTCGAAAACGGCGCCGCCGCCGTAAACCTGACCGACGGATGACAGCTCCAGACAGAGCCCAACCTTTGTACTAGCCGACCAAGAAGCTGCCGTCAACATGATGCGGCTGCACGATAGGCGAATGTTTTCGGTCGATTGGTCGGCTGGAGCTGTCAGCGGCGAGACGGTCATGCGGGCACCGTCGGACCACGCGACTGACAGTTCCGACTGGGACTGGAGTTTGGCCGAGAATTAATTTTTTAAATGGAGATAGCTATATATTTTAAATGAATCTTGACTCTCCGGTCTTGAATGTGTCTAGTATGTGTTTTTTATGTCTTCAATGTGTCTTTTATGCCTTCTGAGTCTTTTATGTCTTCAATGTGTCTTTTATGCCTTCTGAGTCTTTTATGTCTTCAATGTGTCTTTCATGTCTTGAATGTGTCTTTTTTGCCTTCAATGTGTCTTTTATGCCTTCTGAGTCTTTTATGTCTTCAATGTGTCTTTAATGCCTTCAATGTGTCTATTATGTCTTCAATGTGTTTTTTATGTCTTCAATGTGTCATTTATGTTTTCAATGTGTTTCTTATGTCATTAATGTGTCTTTTATGTCTTCAATGTGTTTTCTATGTCTTCAATGTGTCTATTATGTCTTCAATGTGTCATTTATGTTTTCAATGTGTTTTTATGTCATTAATGTGTCTTTTTTGTCTTCAATGTGTTTTCTATGTCTTCAATGTGTCTATTATGTCTTTAATGTGTCTTTTTTGCCTTAATATGTATTTATGTCTTAAATGTGTTTTTTATGTCTTCAAAGTGTCTTTTGTGCCTTCAATGTTTATTTTATGCATTCAATGTGTCTTTTATGTCTTTAATGTGTCTCTAATGTTTTTTAATGTGTCTCTAATGTTTTTAATGTGTCTCTTGTCTAACCTGAACTTCTACGGACGAATCCTCTCCGAATCCTTTTAATCTGAATTCCGCAATAAACTCGGATTTCTGTTTAGCTTTCTCATCGGCTTGTTTAGTTCGACGAATAGTCAATCGATCTGATTTATAATCTACTTGTATCGATGACTCTTGTTCGACTTTCGATCGTTCAGTCGGAAAGTAAAGCGACAGCAACCCGTGGATAGCGAAGCTAAGAAGCAATATTAAGATTGCTTGAGCGAATATATTTGACCGGCGAGGCTGTTCTCGATCAGTTCTTGTCATTGCGCAATAGCTTACGCAATATATTTTTCTGAAATTTTACATTTTTATGAAGAGCGTTTTTAGTAATTAGTGTAATTATTGTAAGTTCGCGTACACTGTGAGGTTGGTGTAGGGTCGATCGATAAGTTCGCGTACACTGTGAGGTTGGTGTAGGGTGGTCGATCGATAAGTTCGCGTACACTGAGGTTAGTGTAGGGTCGATCGATAAGTTCGCGTACACTGTGAGGTTGATGTAGGGTCGATCGATAAGTTTGCGTACACTGTGAGGTTGATGTAGGGTCGATCGATAAGTTTGCGTACACTGTGAGGTTGGTGTAGGGTCGATTGATAATTTTTTCGTACACAATTGTGCTCTTCCCCTTGTCTATCGTAAAATTTAGGTCGTGCGAGCTAGAAGATGTACTTTGATCATAGCATAATTGACTTTGAATTATACCAAATCATGCTAAATCAAATCTTCGCGAATTAATTTCAATCGTGATTAATTTAGTGTTTTTAAATCATTTAGTCAAGATCGTAGATTAATTCGTCCCATATAATAAACAATTTAATTTTCAAACTGCAACGAAAAGAAAATCAATTGTCAATGTCTTTTTAGTAGTAAATTTGCGTTAAACAACAGCTCTAACTTAAATTGGAGCCATTAGATAATTGACAATCTATTTGATAACAAGGGATTGTAAATAAGCTAGGAGGCTGACAGCAACAAGGTGACGAACAATCATTTTAACGCTAAATAGGGCTTCAAAATGCAAGACACTAACAAAGAACGGAGCAAATAAGAAATTAGGGAATCACCATTCAGTCCAATCAAGGCTCCTCCCTATACTTGGGAAAAATGTTATTCCGCCGCTTATTCCTATACTTGAGCGAGTTGTACGAATTCAACTGGATGATTGACCGTCGAGTCGGCATGAACTCTTTCATGTATTCGTCTTGCACCAATAAGCGACGAAAATTTCTAAGAAACTCGCTGCTAAACGACTTTCTAGCGTAATTCGGACCGACGTAAAAATCTTTCGGCGTGACCTCGCCGCTGCCCAGTATGTCGATGTAGTCGTTCTGACCGAATGCCGCCTGTTTGGGATGCCAATCATCGATCGGTTTATACGGCGGCATCAGCACCGGCGCCTCGTGCCGGGGATCGCTAATCCTTGGCAACAGGCCGCCGCTCTGCATCGGCACGCGGCTGCGACTGAGGTCGCGCGAACCCGGCAATAGATAGGCGTCGGCCGAGCTGGCTTTATCTGACTCTGGCGAGCTCTGCGACTCGGATTCTTTGGCCAGGCGATCGAGAAAGCCGCGCCAGTAGCTAAATCGATTCTGACTGCTCAGCTGTCTAATTGGCAGCGTCAGTTTCACAAGGCCAGTTGACAATAGGGGCGGCATGATTGGATCACGGAGCTGCAATGCCATGATGGCTCTGTTAGACAGTTGCTGTTGATTATCAAAATAATAGCACTGTTTATTTGATTAGTCTAAACTCTACAAATAATCTATTCTCTGCGATTAATCAATTCTTGACGATTGATCTGTTCTCTACGAATGATCTACTCTCTACGAATGATCTATTCTCCAACGGGTGATCTATTCTCTATGAATGATCTATTCTCCAACGGGTGATCTACTCTCTACGAATGATCTATTCTCTACGAATGATCTATTCTCCAACGGGTGATCTACTCTCTACGAATGATCTATTCTCTACGAATGATCTATTCTCCAACGGGTGATCTACTCTCTACGAATGATCTATTCTCTACGAATGATCTATTCTCCAACGGGTGATCTATTCTCTACGAATGATCTATTCTCCAACGGGTGATCTATTCTCCAACGGGTGATCTATTCTCCAACGGGTGATCTATTCTCTATGAATGATCTATTCTCCAACGGGTGATCTATTCTCCAACGGGTGATCTATTCTCTACGAATGATCTATTCTCCAACGGGTGATCTATTCTCTACGAATGATCTATTCTCCAACGGGTGATCTATTCTCTATGAATGATCTATTCTCCAACGGGTGATCTATTCTCTACGAATGATCGATTCTCTACGATTGATCGATTCTCTACGAATGATCTATTCTCTACGAGTGATCTATTCTCTACGAGTGATCTATTCTCTACGAGTGATCTATTCTCTACGATTGATCGATTCTCTACGATTGATCGATTCTATACGATTGATCGATTCTCTACGATTGATCGATTCTATACGAGTGATCTATTCTCTACGAGTGATCTATTCTACGAATGATCTATTGTCAATGATTCTAATGATTTACTCTAATAATTATCGATTCCCTAAAAATATAAACTATCCTATAGGATTTTAAAAAGGAAATAAAATTTATTGAAACCAAAACTTATATGAAAGAACAAGATTACCTACAAAACAGATGGTCTGCTTTATTTATTATACCCGATTTAGACTTAGGTCTAAAAATCTACTAACCATGCATAACGACGTAAGAGAAAATACGATTCTAAAACACTAATGGTGTTAGCTCGTAGTTTGCGCAAAATGAATTAAACTAAACAGCCACAACGATGTCGAGTCAGTCTGCGGACTTCTTCTCATCTTCGCCGTACAATTTTTTATAAACAGACTCGGGCAGCAGTAGTCGGTGCTTATACTTCATTTCGGCGAAATAGCGCTCTTTAAAGCTTGCATTTTTCATTTTCTGCAGTTCGTAACGCGACTCGGCTGTCACGTATCTATAGGGATCGTTTGACAACCACATGGCAACGTATGAAATGGCCATGAAGGAACCGAATGATTTGAATGGATGCTTTACAGAATACACGTAGACGTTCCAAAAAACTCGGCGAACAAATAACAGCATAATGGCGACCTGAATTGGGATAGGAAAGTGCAAATTGGGCTATCAAAAACTCAATCGAAACCGGCACGGGCAACCAGCAACCACGCAGTCAGTAGTGATGAACGATGCATTCAGGCGGTCATTAAGCGCCACAAATAACCCCTCAATCGGTCATTAAGCGCCACAAGTAACCCCTAACTAAAAAACTCTCTTCTAACGAACTATTTTTCCATTTCACCTACCCTTAAGTCTGTCAGCCGTCACTCAATCAGTCCAACAAATCAGCTAATCCTGTTTGCCCGAACCAGAGGACTCTGCAGTTTTATTAGCGGGTCCTTCCGAACGGCCGAGCAAAGAGTCGTAACGCTGCTTAACCGAGTTGTCGAACTCTTCGATCTTACGCCTCGTACTGCGACGCACTACTTTGTCGTTGTGCTGCAACAGGTACCAAGAATAAAGGGCTATTGATATGCCGCCGATTATGCCGAGATGCGGTAAAAATGATAGTCGCATTGATCAGAAAATTGGCTTGTGCCAACAGTCAAGTGGCCTTCGAGTAACGGTAGATGGGCTGTAAAGGAACATTTAAAGTTTATATTTTATAATACAATTTCAATACTAAAACCAAGATTAACTGATTAATGATGTGAAATGCGAATTTAAGATTAGGGCAAATCCCTTGTGGGATAGGTAGGAATTGTAGGTTATGAGACAGAGTACAATCCTATAAAAAATCGAATAGATATAGATATAGAAAAACATAGATAAATCTCATATGACTGGAAAATCTCATGCAAGAGCCGGATGAATCTCATATGAGACAGTGGAAAATATCATGCAAGAGACGGATGAATCTCACATGAGACTGTGGTAAATATCATGCAAGAGACGGATGAATCTCACATGAGACTGTGGAAAATCTCATGCAAGAGACGGATGAATCTCACATGAGACTGTGGAAAATCTCATGCAAGAGACGGATGAATCTCACATGAAACTGTGGAAAATCTCATGAAACAGATGGATGAATCTTATTTGAGACTGGAAAATCTCATGAAACAGATGGATGAATCTTATTTGAGACTGGAAAATCTCATGAAACAGATGGATGAATCTTATTTGAGACTGGAAAATCTCATGAAACAGATGGATGAATCTTATTTGAGACTGGAAAATCTCATGAAACAGATGGATGAATCTTATTTGAGACTGGAAAATATCATGCAACAGATGGATGAATCTTATTTGAGACTGGAAAATCTCATGAAACAGATGGATGAATCTTATTTGAGACTGGAAAATCTCATGAAACAGATGGATGAATCTTATTTGAGACTGGAAAATATCATGCAACAGATGGATTAATCTTTTTTGAGAGTCTGAAAAATCTCACGAAACTGATGGATGAATCTTATTTGAGACTGTGGAAAATCTCATGCAACAGATGAATTAATCTTTTTTGAGACTCTGAAAAATCTCATGAAACAGATGAATTAATCTTATTTGAGAGTCTGAAAAATCTCATGAAACAGATGGATAAATCTTATTTGAGACTGGAAAATCTCATGCAAGATCGAGACAGGGTAAAATCTTTTATGAGATAGATGTTGAGCTTTGAGAGACAGACGCTGATCTTATTTAATGCAATGCAAGATTAATTTTATAGGCAAGTTGGGAAAAATCTTTTATAACAACAGTATAAATCATTACGAAGCTGAGCTATCAAGTGAAAAAATAAAGATGTTTCTTTTTTTATTGAAATGTTGCCATTAAATATCAATCATAAAACAGATATTGATTTTTAATATAGCATTTAAAAAATCGTTACAGACTCATACCAACGAGCATTTATTATACGAACGAGAAAGAAGGCCACTCACACCGAATTTCAATTTAGTGTTAGCAAAGCAACAACAGCTGCTACAAATATGATAAAAACTGGCGAGATTCAGCATTTTCAAATAATATCTCGTAAAAATATGCGCCAATTAAAACACAATAATTTTGTCATGCTCGTGGTTAGAATGATTAATAAACACAAGAGGATAAAAGATAGAAGCCACATAAATATAACATCCACACAGGTGAATGTACATTTTGAAAGAGAGAGAGATAAGGCAGGGGATGTACATTCATTCGTCAGTGGTAGGGTTCTTTAAACAGAATGTACATTAGTATTTTTTGGTGAGGTGGGTGCGTGTTCTTAATGGATTCTAGATTAAAAAAATAGTCTAGAAACATAGCACAAATAAAATACGTGCGAACTCACTTAAAATGTAAAATTATGACACCCACAAATAGTGTCAAGAAATAAAACAATTTCTTGTTTTATAAGAAAAACAAATAAAACAAAAACAAAACAAGTTAAATACGAGCTATAATAGTCACAACTTACTTCTCAGACAGCAGATAAGCTCTGAAAAATAATCATTTAAAAACCATTCGTAGATATGATCATAAAACTCTTAAAACCGCAACGACATAAAAATGTCTCGAAGCAGAAAACTTAAAACAAACAGTGTAGATTTGTTTTTTTAAAAAGCTAATATAATAGCAAATGTCTAAATCACCTGAAGTTGTTGGCATTGAACTGTCACACGAGTGCAAGCATAGGAAAAATGGCAAAAATATGAAAAAACTATATAGAACTGACGGAACAAATAAAACCATTTCAATAGCTTTTTAGCACAATGAATTCGGAAGTTATAGGCAATTAGATTTTTGGACATAAAATAACACGTAAAATAAAGGAACAATATAATCGGTTTAATAAGCAATTAGGATTGATAAAGAACCGGTGTAATTTAGGGTAGGTGAGAAAGAAAATTGATTGGGAGCCACTCTACACTAGTTAGGTGTGAAATTGGTTAAATTAGTTAGTTGTTGTACATTCGGTTAGGCGTACATCTAAATCGGGTAGACAGGTGAGCTGGTGTACATCGGCTTTATAGGTGTGAAAAAAACTGGGTGAAAATTAGGTCAGGCAAAATCATCATCAGACACACAGTCTGATAAAACGTTTTTCTTTGATAACAAAATTTGTTGTCCAAAATAACCAAGCTGCAAGAAACCGATGATAACTGATAAATTTCAGGAGTTATTTATTAGCGCTATTTATACTGACGTGTCCAATAGTGACGTCATTATGAGCCGCAGCTACACCAATACTGGCAGTCACAGGAAGGGAACCTTTAGGCCCAGCCTTAGCCTTGACAACTCGAGGCCTGTGGGCCACCCAGGACAAATAAGTGTTCCACACTATGGTGACGCAGTTCACAACCAGCAGCCTAATAAGTAGTCAATATGGCGCATTTCGACAAATATATATTTTATAAATCAGGCAAGTTTATAAAAATAGCCGTGCAATTTAAACTCACCTGAGGTGATAGGGTGCGAATGTAAAATTCAACACTTGGACGGCGGGCCACAACTGCAGTTTGGGTGAAAATGCACATTTTAGCGACAGATCTTTTAGTGAACATGCTATAATTAAATTCAGGATAGACAGACAGACAGACGGTCAAACAGACAGACAGACGGACAGACAGACAGACAGACAGACAGACAGACAGACAGACACAGACAGACAGACAGACAGACAGACACAGACAGACAGACAGACAGACAGACACAGACAGACAGGCAGTCAGACAGACAGACGGACAGACAGACAGACAGACAGGCCGACTGACGGACAAACAGACAGAAAAAACAGACAGACAGACAGACAGACAGGCAGTCAGACAGACAGACAGACAGACAGACAGGCAGTCAGACAGACAGACAGACAGTCAGACAGACAGACAGACAGACAGGCAAATAGACAGACAGACAGACAGACTGACTGACAGACAGACCAAACGCACATGCATATAAAACAAACCTTATAATTAGTAAGCATAATCTCCGGAAAGTGATCAAACTGCCTAACAACGTCATCAACAGTTCCCGTATTGAGAGCTGACACAGCCGACACGTACAAAGCCACGGAGACGGGTGCCATCAACAGCTGATCAGCGGCAACCATTTTCAATACTCGATAACTGCGATCAGCAAATCTGTGCGACAAATAATGATACCATTTGTTGAGCATTGGGCCCTGCAATTTGGGTTTGATTAGAAAGATTTTGCTTTTCATGCATTAATGGACAATAGAAAAAAAGGACAATAAAAAAGCAGAAAAACAATCGCCACTCACATAAGCGCACGCTCCTAATAGAAACACTTTGGCAGTTCTTCTAAAACTCATTCTCCTATAGCTGTAGCCTTCCAAGCTCTGGGCTAGGATATCGCCAACACCCATCAGCACTCCGGTTGTTAGGGCGGGCGTTACAACTGGATGCGTCCTTAGCAACCGATCGTAATTAGCCCAGGCTCGTCTAATTAGGGCCATTTGCGTCGTGCTACCCGATGTTATGAAAGGTGATCTGAACAGTAGCCGTTTTTTGTCCTTTTTAAACCACTAAGTATTCAAGCTGAAATGATTGATTTATTGAGTTTGACATACAATTGTCATTTTATAAAATTTATCATGACGTAATAAAAATGCTACTAATAGAAATAATTAAATAGAGGGTGCGACTCAACCTATGTTTGTCCAACTAACATTAGAGTTCACAAAAAGACGCGCTGTACCCACAATTAAAATTGCAAAGTTTATAGTCATTACTAAAAATAGAAACACGGTGTACGCAGCCAGCAAGTACAAACCACCTACACCTGCACAGACCAATTAACTACACAGTGCCTAACTTGGCAGGACGGTTCGTTTTCGGTGAATTTCTAGAAATTTCTCATTGTTATATAATTAGCTAAATATTTGAAAGTAGATGTTCAACTTAAGCAAATTCTTACTGCACTTGTTGCTTTATAACGTACTCCTGTATGTAGTTTTATAACCTGTTCATCTAGCTTCGGAATCCAACAGCATTTTTTTCTCAAATAAAATAACTCTTTCTTTACCATTACCAGCTGAATATTTTCCACAGATCTCTATTCCCCAGGCTTTCATTCGTTTCTTCCCTTCCCAATCAGTCTGATCTCACTTTATTTCACTCTTTCTCTCTTCCTTTCTACCTGCTCACACGTTTTTTACCTGCCTGTTGGAAGGGGTGGGGAGATTTTCTAACTGCTCGAGAGGATTCTATAACTGCTGAAGAGATTTTCCACATGCTCAGCGAGATTATCCACTTTTAAAGGGGATTTCTTCCTGATTTTATACCCGATGGAGAGATTTCCCACATGTTCAGCGAGATTATCCACTTTTAAAGGGGATTTCTTCTAGATTTTATACCCGATGGAGAGATTTCCCACATGCTCAGCGAGATTATCTACTTTTAAAGGGGATTTCTTCTAGATTTTATACCCGATGAAGAGATTTCCCATATGCTCAGCGAGATTATCTACTTTTAAAGGGGATCTCTTCTAGATTTTATAACCGATGAAGAGATTTCCCACATGCTCAGCGAGATTATCTACTTTTAAAGGGTATTTCTTCTAGATTTTATACCCGATGGAGAGATTTCCCACATGCTCGGGGGAGATTTATGTAGAGTACATGAGTGATCATTGGAATGTCTTTGAATAAACAGAAAATACAATCGTAATATCCTCAACTTGCCAATAAAAAAATAAATAAATAGTAAAAAAACAATGAACTTTATAGTATAAAATGAAATGTCAAACAAATATTGCAATAGAGAAATTCTTGTTGCACACTTGCAGGCAATTTTGTTCTTGCTCGCTAAATAAAAAAACATTATTTCTCGTATCGCTGCTGACAATTAAAGTTTTAGCGGCAATATAATATATAGAAAATTGAGAACTGAATGCGTATAGATAATTGTGCGTCATACATACAAGGATACAATAATCCAATTTTCGGTTGAAAGAATAAATAAAAACACGAAAGAAACTAAAAACTATTTTGCTTTGTTCCAAAACAGAATAGAAAAGCGTCTTATTTTAATAATTATAAAAAATTAAGCAAACCAATTTTTAACAGGGTGTATTACTTGTTACTTTGACTGACTTCTACAATTTAAAAAGTAAACGAAACAAATTTAGGGGGGGGGATATTACAACACTTTCTGCCACTTGTAGCATCAAATCAAACCTAATCAAATTGGTCAAAAGAAAATTAAGGAATCTAAAAATATTAGAATTTTTACAATCTGTATTTTTTTCTTCTGTTTTTCTCTTTTTTTATTCAAGCATAAACATTTCGCTCGCATAGGAATAAGAGACATATAAAGCATTGAATAGTTAACTAATGACTATAAAAAATCAGTGTAAAACATCTGTGAAAGTAAAAAACACATACCGTACAAATATGACAGTAAGTAAATAGTTTTCATTAGACACATGTATATACACAATTTATTTATTTTTGATTGATTTAACGACCAAGCGTATAGCAGATAGTAAACAAATACAAAATTATCTATCTATGAAAACAACGCGCAAACAAATGAATTCAATATAGATAGATAGATAGAAAAAGTTGAGTTACAAGTATAACAACAAAAAGTTCTAATTTGTTCTCTGGGGAGGCGGGGCCTTGTGCAGGTAGACACGTTTTGATTAAAGAAATAAAACGATAAAATAAACATGATAAAATTAGTCCATTGCAGACTTTCAATAAAGGGTTGAATTTTTCTATTTTTAATATTATTTCTTTTTTTAATTAAACAACGCCGTCATAGTGTGTTAAAATCATAATTATCAATACTAAGGTATTGATTAAATTTTTTTCTTTTTATTATTATCGGAAAAAGATCGAAATTAATTTCCCTAAATAGCGATTTCCCCACGTATTTCGGTTTATCCCTGACGTTGAGAAAAAAACAGGCCTATCCTATTGACGCTCACTGATCAGCATTGCTCACTAAGTATTGACTAATCACTGACTGACTGGAGATTACGCAAAGAGTTTTTACAGAGCAGAGACGGAGGTGGCAGTCAGTTCTGATCAGGCGCGCAGGAACGAGGTCAGGCTGGCTATGGCGATGCCCGCGCCGGCGACCGTCAATAGGCGGGCCAGAACGCCGCTGTCGTTGCCGCCGCCGACGGCGCCTCCGTCCAGAGCGGCTGGGACGCCGGACTCTGCGTCTTTGTAGAATCTGATGAGGCCCATCTGCGAGAAAATTGCAGCCGGTTAAATAATTTTTTAAATGTACTTGATGGCAGATACATGGACGATAGATAGATAGATAGATAGATAGATAGATAGATAAATAGATAGATAGATAGATAGATAGATAGATAAATAGATAGACAGATAGATAGATAGATAGATAGATAAATAGATAGATAGATAGATAAATAGATAGATAGATAGATAGATAGATAGATAGATAGACAGATAGATAGATAGATAGATAGATAGATAGATAGATAGATAGATAGACAGATAGATAGATAGATAGATAAATAGATAGATAGATAGATAGACAGATAGATAGATAGATAGATAGATAGATAGATAGATAGATAGATAGACAGATAGATAGATAGATAGATAGATAGATAAATAGATAGATAGATAGATAGATAGATAGATAGATAAATAGATAGATAGATAGATAGATAAATAGATAGATAGATAGATAGATAGATAGATAGATAGATAGATAGTTAGACAGACAGATTGACAGATCGGCAGCAAAAGGCAGCCCCTCACCCAGTCACCATTCCGCTTGATCCAGGGCAGCACCCGCTCGCTGATGTAGTCAACAGACCAAACGCACACATCCTCCTGCGTGACGTCCGCGATCCCCTGCCGCTGGCACTGCTGCAGAAACATGGAGGCGAACACAAAAATGGTGACAACTCTGCCCCAGTTGCAGTTGTCAACAAAGACATTGTCCAACACCTGTTGGAAACTCTCCCTGGGACAGTGGGCATCAATGATCCAATTGGCCCGCAGGCTGTTCAACTTGTCTTTGTAACGATGCTCGTAGTCGCCCGTGAGGCCAATTACCGCAGAAGACAATTCTTTCATTAGAGGTCCGCCGCTACTATTGCCGCCAATTATGCTTCTTCCATTTTGCTGCTGTTGTTGTTGTTGTTGTTGCAAAAGCCTATTATTGCCATTGGTCGCGCATTTGTCCAAGTAGATTGTCATCAGTTCGCGAATGATTTCTTTATCGCCGCTGCTGGCGCATTCTCCATTGCTGCTACTAGAAGAGGCTTGAACGGCCATACGAGCCTGGTTGTTAGTTGGCCTGTAAAAAAGCAATATAGCAAGTCGATTAGAGCTTTTGCTAGTTAAGTAATAAAGCTACTTAAATAAAAACACATATCAGAGACGATATCACTTGCAGCTTTACTAAAATTGAAATGCTCACCATGTAACACTTAGGAAAGGCAGTTTAACTTTCATAGCGAGAATTATCAAATTTTTAATTTGTTGTGTTTTTAAAGATTCGAGAATAAATGTAAAAAATATGGGTTAAAAGTCTGAGTTTAGTTCGGCAGAAGAGCAAAGCAGTTAGCTATTTGCATTGCAATTTATACACTGGGGCACAGGAGGCTAAAGTCCGCAAGTTTAAATAGCCAATGACAAATCAGGAAAGATTAGATATACAGATAATAAGTTAATGGTAAAAATAAAAATATATATACCCTACTGTTAGTAGCAATCTGTAATTTTTATCTTAAAAATTTTCAGATCAAGGGTCCTATTTCTAAAAATGACTAAATTAAATTTTAGTTTGGAGAGTAGATAAATATATTATATGAACATATTAATAAAAATAATGAGTTAGTTTGTCTTTTTATTGGATATCCATTGCAATGAATGTCTAAACCACATATTACAAACAATAAAAGTTTAATATCAATTCAATGAGAGAGCCCAGTGGAAGATCTAAGTGGCTCAGTAGGCTAGAACAATAAAGCCTCTCATTTTTCCAATAGGGACTAAAGAACCCCTATTTATGAAAATTGCAAAGTTATCATATTCTTTTTACTATAGTATAGTATTTGTAAATTCTAGTCTGTCATAGAAATAGAGCTAGTAGAATGAACTACCATGGATAATTGGCTAAGAAATGTGGCCTTTGTCAAAAAATTATTTGATTAATTAAAAACCTTGTGAATTTAAATAGGCATCCCAGTGGAAAGTCTCCATTTCCCCTAATTTTGCTATATTCTAATAATTAATATATCTTTGCTCTATAAGTATTATAACCTCACAAATATACAGCCTAACTAATAGAAATTTGCCACTTTGATTTTTTTACTTTAAATAACACACACTTTTCCTATTAGGGGCCATAACCATTTTGCTGAAAATATACTTTTTAGTTCTCATTAGATTTAAAACCAAACAGGGTATACCATTTTTGTTTTATTAGTTTTAAAATAAGTATAGGATATGGCTAAGACTTTGAAATTTCTTATTTTAAAAAGTATAAATAATACTTAAAATTAATAGCAATTTTTGTCCTTTAGTAGACTCCTACTTTTGGATTTTTTAAAAATCTACGTAATTTAGGCAATTAATTTTTGCCAATTCTTTTATTCCTTAAAGATTTTAGGAAAAAATTAACCAGCAGCTATTATAAGTGTAGGTGTCAAATTAATCAATTTGCTATTTAGAGTAAGTTAAAGAAAGAATCATAGCAAAAACTAGGATAAAGCAAGAATGTCATGTTTTTTGCTTTACTAATTTTCACTTATCACAATTTGCCATAAGTAGAATTATTTATTTAAAGTTGTTTCAAATAGATAGATTTTTTAAATGATACTCCACTTAATAGTTTCCTTAAATAGCTTAGGCATTAAATATAAGTGTCCTTTTTATTCTAATTTTCTTAATATTAAAAAAACCAAACAATAGATTAAGGTTAGATAAAACTATTTTACAATGTAATTCTTTTTTTAACTTATTCTTATTACTGAGCTGATTAATTTGAAACCTTAAACTTACAGTCTCTAATAATTTTTTCTAAAATCTTAAAAAGTACAGTTAAATTAGGCAAAGTATTAATTATTAAAAGCACATATTATTTTCTATCTAACAATACTAAAAGGACAAAAATTTCTATTTACTTTAGGTATATTACATGTGCTTTTATAGTATGGAATTTTATGGTCCTAGATACATCCTATACTTAATGCTAATAAAACAAAAATGGTATATCCCATTAGGTTTTTAGATCCTTTATTTGGTTGACAATACTTAAATACAATCTATTTCAATAATAGCCACATTGGTAAAAAGTTATTAATACTTTAGTAACATCAACTTTGGTATTTGCCATTTTGTTAACAAGCAATAGTTTTGACACTTATATTAATAGTAATATATAAAAACTTTGAAAAACATAGTGGCTATACAAATATATTATTTTAAGAATCAAGGGATAAATTTTTTATTAAATTTAATAGTTTCTTTATATTTTTTTAAACTCAAGTAGCTAGGTTTTAAATTAAATAATAGATCCATAGGGAGAAGTGGTTATTATATAATTTATTGTAGTATCCTAATCAGTTGCCTGATAAAAAGTTAGGACTTGCTTTGCTGCTTAATAAGTTTTCTGAGTTGGGTTTATTTTTTGTGCTATAGGGATGCTATAGGCCTAGCATCTTGACTTTGACATAGGATGCGATTTTGCATCTTGATTTTTTAATTCTTCATAATAAAAATGCCTCTTAAATAAATTTTATTGAAAAATTGCATCTCAAACCCTGAAATTGCATCCTAAAATGAAGAACATAATGTGATTTTGCATCCTGTGCCCAGCAGAAAAATAAACCCAGATTTTAGCTATTTGCTAAAAAACAGATATCCCTTTTAGAAATAGCCTTTTGGAAAATTTTTGAACTACATAGTCACATGACTAACAAAGTAAATAACAAAGTGAGAGATGGGAGGAAGCAAAGGAGAAGTGAAAATCATCTCAGCCAGTTACCCTACCACCCACCTATCCTATCCACCAAAAGCCAGCCTGCCATTTGAATTGAAGTATGCAAATTAAGAGGCAAGAGGGTATCCACTTTTTGGTGCATAGCAGCATAGTGTAAGTGTATTACCATAGGTGTGCAACTTGAAAAATTCGGTCGGCCACTGTGACTTAACACTGTAATAAAAAATTTGCGACTTACTTTGGGTAAAAGTTTGAAGGACCAAAAAAAGGTCCCACAAACCATTTTGCTTGAATCTTCCCAATTCTTCTCCATTTTGCGACTTACCCCCTCATCTTTCTCCAATTTTGCGACTTACCCCTCATTTTTCTCCAATTTTGCGACTTACAATGTTGATTTTGCTACTTTTATCTACGATTTTTGCAACTTACATCAGCGATTTTGCAACTTACCTTGGTCAGCCACCAAATCAGTCGGCCGGATCGGCCAACTGTTGCACACGTATGTGTATTACTAACTTTCCATTTACATATTGATATTACATATTTTGTATAAAGCTGTTACCAAAATTGCTTTTACCAAAGTGACTTGTTACTGAAACGGCTGTTACCAAAATGGGCTGTTACCCAATGCTTTACCCTAGGCCTAGCTTTAGCTATTAAGCCAGAATCTGCTAGGCCTATGACTATTTAGTTTTTTTATGCTGAAAATGGACTAAAATGGAAACCTTTTGGCAGATAACATATTAAAATTAAAGAAAATATTACAAGTGGGGTATCATTAAAAAATAAATCTGCAACAACTTTAAATTAATAGTTCTAATTATGGCAGGCTATGCCAGATTGTGATGAGTAGAAATTAGTGAAGAAAATAAAAAACATTGCTTTCTGGACTGTTTGACGATACTTTAACAATCGTCGAGGATACCTACGATAACTAACCCTATAGACTGCATAAACAACGTCTGTGAGCGAAGATTTTTTAAAGGAAGCGAGACTCTTAAAACAAACTACTTCAGGTCAGAATGAAAATTAGTTCCTGGACAATTTCAAATTTGCCGACTTTCTTCGATACTTATTTGTGAATTTAACAAAAAAGTCACTAACCAATTAAAGTATTTGCAATTAAAGTAGCTAAGCAGTTTTATGGCCTAAAATCTAGTTAGTATTGCATTCAATAAACAAGCTTTTAATTTAATTTTCTTTGCCCGAATTGTTTGAATTTCAGACGTAGCTTTGGATTTAGACATGATCTATAGAACGGGTCACGACGCTACTTTAAAAAATGGCAGAGAAAAAAACGCAAGTAGCTTGATGTGGAGCAAGTGTTAACAAGTGGAACAAGTTCTAAACAGTCTCAAACTTGTCCTGTTTTAGTTTAAATTGTCTTAATAATGGAAGTCTTAGGTTAAACACGAACTAAAACGGTTTATTATCGAGAAAAGGCGGCTGACGCGCTTGTCAATATTGGCACTAAACAGCGAACCCATTGTTCTAAAATAAAAATAATATACGGACTGTGCAGCCAGAAGGCCACGGCAACAGCAAGGGAGATAGGTCAGCCTGGGGAAGCCCAAGAAGGGAGCAAACCATGGGAAGCTGTGCAGTAGGGTCTTGCTAGCGGAATGTTAATAACTGAAACTACCGTTAAAACAAACGTTATTTCTTGTTTAAAATTTGTGGTATAGTAAGTTAATAAAAAACTGAGTAAGCTAAGTAAAAAAATAGAAAACATTTTTTTTACAAAAAAGTTGTTTTCGTTTATCTCAGCTTCTGCATAACTTTTGCGTTTAATTTAGCCTTTTAGTGCCTTTTTCATTTTTAATCATTTGTTTCAAAATTTTCTTGTGTTAATATATTTGAGTTATACGAGGATCAAATTATTATAAATTTTTTCACAAGTTGCTACTAATCAGTGGCGCAGCTAGGGGTTGGGGCCGGGGGCGGGCCACCCTTTAGGTGAAGGCGAAGGAAGAAAAACCAGTAAGGGTGGACTAATTGGATTGTCACAAAAAGCCATCCATTCCACACCCTATCTGCCCCCTTTTAAAAGAAGCTCATCAGGGTTCGCCCGTTTACCTTAAAAAAATTCTTTTTTAGCTGCTTGTACTAATAAAATAGCTAAAAGAGTAAAGAGGAGCATTGGCCATTTCAAGCCCAAAATGTCACGTAAATACTGTATTTTAATATCTTATAATTTGTTGCAAGTTTAATTTAAAATTAATGCTAAATTTTATATATGGCAGTATACCTATAATATTTCAATTTTTAGCCAAAAGTGATTAACATTTGCACCAATTATATCCTTTAACTTTCATAATTCTATTTGTTTTTACTGTGTTGTAAATGTTAACAAATTAGGAAAAAACATTTTTCTATTTTGATTTAATTTAATTTAATTTTTTATATTATATTTTATCCTTTAAAAGCTAAGAATGATCTTGCTATGTTTCATGCATATTTTGTAGATAGGATATCTTTTTATTCCATAATCCAAAGTTCAAAGAACTGAATCAAAATTTAAATTTATCTTAAAATTTAGTGAAATGCTTGCTACTGTAGATTTTTTAGGGTCCTATAGTCTTTGTTATATTACTGTTGATTAAGTAATTTTTGTTGAATATCCTTATTTAAAATTTTTATTAAATTAAAATTTTTTTCATGTGCATTCAAGTTTTTTAAGTGTAATGTAGAAATAAAAATTTAAAATCTTGATGGATAGAACAATCAAAAGGCACTTGACATTTGCTTATCTAGATAATATTTTTTTATAAATTAATTTTCTTCTTAAGTGTATGCTAATCAAATTTTGCAGATATCAAAAATTTGATTATCAATCAATTATAGCAAGGATGACTGTCAAGGTAAGTCTCTTTTGTCATCATTTTTAAATAGATTTTTAAAAAATGAGTCGATATCTTTTAGTAGTTAAAAAGAAATATTTATATTGTTAGTCTTAAAAAAAGCAAGTTATGGCTGATAGCAGATAAATATATTAGTAGTATCAAATATGGATTATTAAAAAATCTACAAAATACAAAATGTAGTCACTCCATCTTTTAACCAGGACATATAGCCAATGACATACTTGTATACATAGCTGCATGGTACATTAAAAGGCTATGTATAGCTCCTTAGTCCTAATGGGCTAGAGGAGCTCAAACTAATACCCAATCCCATCTAGATGGACTAAAGCAAAATGTGGGCTTAAATTCCCAATAGAGAAAACTGTCTCCTAGAGCTAGGGCTCAAACCCACAACCTTCCAGTCATAAGTTAGGTAGATGCCCTAG
Organism: Macrostomum cliftonense; assembly: GCA_950096795.1. NCBI lineage: Eukaryota > Metazoa > Platyhelminthes > Macrostomidae > Macrostomum > Macrostomum cliftonense. The sequence continues at coordinate 79,427 of CATNEM010000150.1, forward strand.
TCACTAAGCTAGATATTAATCCTTTACAGGTTTAAATATCTAATTTCGACTAAAGAGTCCTTTAGCTTATAATCCTTTTAGCGAGCTGATACTCATTAAAGAATTACTGATCCATGAAGGTTATGATTTGACAATGTATTTCACTGTTTAAAAGCCACAAAAATTCCTATATTATGAATGATAACAGGCTAAGCCGCCATCTGATGAGACAGTTAAAGTCCTAATAAGATGCCGGCCAATGAACAAAAACGAGCTGCAGGCCAAATATCCCCGCTGTGTAGAAATGGACACAACGCGCGGAGTTATTACTGTAAATAATCCGAATCCGACTGCCAACGAAGTGCCAAGACAGTTCACCTTTGACAAAGTGTACGACTGGGATAGCAAGCAGAAAGATCTTTACAAGGAATCGTTTATGCCATTGGTATCTAGCGTGCTAGAAGGCTTTAATGGCACTATATTTGCTTATGGACAGACTGGTGAGCTTTTCTTTCTTGTATTCTGGTAGTTCGGAAGGTATCCAGCATACCTTCTCCATTTTTACTTATCTATCGTAGTTTAGAATGGCGTGTGGTGTACTTTCTCCCTGTGTTGCTCTATCTAGGGTAGTTTAGAGCGGCGTGTAGTATACTTTTTCCCAGTGTTTCCCTTATCTAGGGTAGTTTAGAATGGCGTGTGGTGTACTTTTTACCAGTGTTGCCCTTATCTAGGGTAGTTTAGAATGGCGTGTGGTGTACTTTCTCTCATTGTTGCTCTTATCTAAGCTAGTTTAGAATGGCGTGTGGTGTACTTTCTCCTAAAAAAGTTATTTATTACTTAAAAAAACTTTCAGGCACTGGCAAAACGTTTACAATGCAAGGCGTTAAAGACGATCCAGAGCTTCGGGGCGTTATACCCCAATCATTCGAGCACATCTTTAATCACATTAACGAGTCGCAGAATCAGCAATACCTAGTGCGCGCCTCCTACATGGAGATCTACATGGAAGAGATTAGGGACTTGTTGCACAAGGATCAAAACAAGCGGCTAGAAATCAAAGAGAAACCGGATACGGGCGTCTACGTCAAGGATTTGTCTTCAGTGCTGACTAAAAGCGTCAAAGAGATCGAGAAGGTGATGAATATTGGCAATCAGAACAGGTCGGTGGGTGCCACAAAAATGAACGAACAGTCGTCAAGGTCGCACGCCATCTTCGTCATCACCATCGAGTGTAGCGAGGTAGGTTTTTTGTGTATTTTCGATGTTTAGGTTTCATAACTTCAGCTTGGTTTACATATTTTTACTTATATTGGTTGCTTCCTCTTTTAGTTATAAGGACCTAAATGATCTATCTTCTCAAATCCTCCGGTTGCTAGGTGCTACCCTCCCAGATCCTCTGGTTGCTAGGAGCTACCCTCCCAGATCCTCTGGTTGCTAGGAGCTACCCTCCCAGATCCTCTGGTTGCTAGGATCTACCCTCCCAAATTCTCTGGTTGCTAGGTGCTACCCTCCCAGATCCTCTGGTTGCTAGGATCTACCCTACCAGATCCTCTGATTGCTAGGAGCTACCCCCCCAGATCCTCTGGTTGCTAGGAGCTACCCACCTAGATTTTTCGGTTGCTAGGAGCTACCCACCCAGATCCTCTGGTTGCTAGGAGCTACCCTCCCAGATCCTCTGGTTGCTAGGATCTACCCTCCCAAATTCTCTGGTTGCTAGGTGCTACCCTCCCAGATCCTCTGGTTGCTAGGATCTACCCTACCAGATCCTCTGATTGCTAGGAGCTACCCCCCCAGATCCTCTGGTTGCTAGGAGCTACCCACCTAGATTTTTCGGTTGCTAGGAGCTACCCACCCAGATCCTCTGGTTGCTAGGAGCTACCCTCCCAGATCCTCTGGTTGCTAGGATCTACCCTCCCAAATTCTCTGGTTGCTAGGTGCTACCCTCCCAGATCCTCTGGTTGCTAGGATCTACCCTACCAGATCCTCTGATTGCTAGGAGCTACCCCCCAGATCCTCTGGTTGCTAGGAGCTACCCACCCAGATCCTCTGGTCGCTAGGTGCTAGCCTCCCAGATCCTCAGGTTTTTGTCAGTTTGTGTTAAAGCAATCAAGTATTATTTGACTATTTGTTCATATGCTATGTAAAAAATGTTAATTAGTCGAATTAAAAAATCCTGCAGCAAATTGCTTCTCCAGACGAGGTAACGCAAGCGTTTTAGAGAACTTTGCTTGTTTTTGTTAATGCTAATTGTTTTAGATCAATAGCTTACTGAAACTTACTGCACGCCGTTTTGTCATTGTACACGTAATCTAAATCTTATGAGTCCAAGGCACTTTTATCGGAAAAAATTCAAACCAAATTTGTTTATCTCTAACCAAGCAAATTCAATTCTTGATTGTCACTTGTCCAGATATTTCTTTATGTTCTTCCTTCTACCTTTGTTCAAAAAACAGTTAGCTAGTTTAGATTCAGTCAGTTGGACAGGTTGCAAATGGTCGTTTTTTATTTTAAACAAAAATAATAAAAGAATGTACTGTTTGTTAGAAAAATTTGACAGCCTATGATAATCTTCTATTTCTTAGTGATTATCATCGTAAAGCTGAATTTACATGTTTTAAGAAACAATTTCTTTTCGTACTATTTCCAAAAAATCACATTCACTAACAATTGGATTAAATTTATGAAAAAATTAAAACCCGAGGATGACCTGTTTTTGGGCTATTAGCATTGCGACACTTAATTCACTTATTAGCAAAAAAAGTAGTTTGTTTTACTGAGTTAAACTATTTTTTGGAAAGAATTTCTACTATAAAAATAAAAATGAAAGAAGAAAATGATCTGAAAATCTAAAGCCATTAGATAATTAATTTCTCATTTGTTATAAATTAAAAATTCAACTTACTTTATTGTCAATTATATTTTTCCGATATTAACTATTATTAAGGAGCTGACTTACTTGACTTAGCTGCAGGGAGGTCCCAGAGGGGACGCAGCAGGAAGGCGCAACCGCCCATTCCGCTAACCCCTGGACGACCGACGCGCCGTTATGGACGAATGGTTGGCGTCGCCCAGGGGGGTCCCTCGGTGTCGCCGGCAGCTATGTTGCTCTCTGGAATTGGGAGTTCAGCCGTGCGGGTTGCCCGGAGGAAACGCATGAGCTGGTTAAAATTTTCGGGTTTGCACGCATCATAGATAGAAGTGTGTGGCCGGAGGAATTCAAGTCTGGCCCGCGTGAAGGCGGGGCAGATGCTGACGAAGTGTTCAGCTGACTCGTCACCCGAGTTGCAGAAGCTGCAGGTGGCGCTAGGAATGCTGCCCTGCAGGTATTGGTGCCTGGAGAAGCAACCATGGCCTGAGAGGGTCATAGTGGCAGCCCGGATGTCCCTCCGCGAAAGCCGGAGGAGGAGGTTCCGGAGCTGGCGAGAGGGCTGTGGAACAGCACCTCTAGATTGTCTGCAAGTGATGCAGTTCGCCCAGAGCGAGTAGTGCTGGGTCCTGACCCACGTTTTGATCCGTGAGTTGATGACACAGGAGGGGGTCGGGACGAGGGGCTCAGGCCCAATGCAGGATCCAGATGAGCCGGCTTTTGCAACTCCTTCTCCAGATGGAGAGTTTTCCTGCTCCTGGGGTTTGGCCGAAGCCTCTTCCTCAGTCGCAGAGCTCTCGCCAGTTGGGTCGGGCACAGTGGCAACCTTGGAATCAGCTTGCGCCTTTCCTTTGGCTTTGGGCTGTGCCTTCCCGCCGCTGGAGACACCAGGGTTGGCCTTCGCCTTCCCTTTGGCAGTTTTGCCTCGGCGAAGCCCGAGCTTCAAAGCACCCAGCTGAAAAAGAGAGTCGCTGGGGTACTTTTTTGTCCAGGCCTCAGACAGACCGAGGACAACCGTATTTCCCGCGTCGCCCCTACGAACTTTCCGATGATAAATCAGTCCGCTCGCAGGGAGTTCGGGGTTCAGGCGCAGTAGGACCTTCCGGATTACATCCGGTCCCGCTGCGGTGCTCTTCGCAGGGACGAACACCAAGTAGGGTGTTGTCTTTGGACGCTGACCCTCCCGCGAAAAAAGGGGGCGGCCGAGATCAGTGTCCAAGGAAATCGCCGGCAACCGTTGGAGCAGCTGCCGGGCGTCTTCCTCACTGCTCGGAGCAATGAAAATAGTTGGTCCTCGAAGGACCATGCGCTCGATACCCTCCTCGACAGTCAGCTCAATAAGGAGAGAGTCAATGGCGCACCAGACCTCTTGTAGCTGATCTGTGGACCAGTCCCGGTCGCGACACTGAACGATCACTCCCGGGATCTTGCCCTTGGCTTTTGCTGCGAATGTCGCCCCTGTTGGGGCTTCCCCGCTAGCTTGGGCCATAGTTTGCGCCGTGGCTTGGGCCTCAGCCGCCACGGCAGCCTTCCCAGAGGGCGCCGCCGCAGCACTGCTGGAGCCTCCACCAGCCTGCCCGTCAGGTTGCTTTGAGGAGCTGCTTGCTTCAGCACCCTTGGCGGGCGCCGCCGCTTGAGCCCTCTCGGCTTCCTTTTTGGCCTGCTTTTTGGCGCGTTGTTTGGCGCGTTTGCGCTCAAGCCGGGCTTTCTGAGCCTCGTCGGATCTGCCAGTTTTGGCCGGTCCTTTTGGCTCATTGCCCATGGGTCCCTTGGATCCACCAGCGGAGCTGGCAGGTCGCTTTGGACCCTCCGGATGGTTTCGGCGTTGGTTGGATCTGCCAGCAGAGCCGGCCAGTCCTTCCTTCGCCACGGTAGAAGGTTCAGTCAGTTGGGATCTGCCAGCTGAGCCGGCCGGTCCCTCAGACTGAGGTTGGAGTTTGGACGGGTCTCCGTCCCTAGAGTTTTGGTTATTATCCATAATCGGCTCGAAGGCCATGAGTAAAAGTAGGTGGTCTTCCCCGAAGGGCAAGGTACCCGCCCGGCCGATTCACCAAAAACCGGGCAGTAGACCGAGGAGAAACCCTCAAGGCTGGCCCGACACCAAGAGGGGGAACCTCTAGCGACCAGAATACTCCCTGGCCAAAAACCCATCAGCGCGGTAAACACTGGGGCATGTTAGAGGGCGCGTTTAAGCCTCGCCAAAGCCCGTGGACTGGCCACGTACCCTGCTAGCCATGGGGGCTAGCCATGGTTTTAGGGTAAAACCCGGCCCCAGCTTCCTCAGAGAGGTACCTGGGTACCCAAGGCCTGGGTAAGCGAGCCAGGGATGAAACCCTGTAGCCAAATTTGTATACCGGCTGGGTGGTGCCGGCGCCAGAGCCCAAGCAGTTTGGTTGGCCTAAGGCCAGCCTTAACGCTCGCGGGACGAGAACCCTTGGGTTGACTTGCAAAGCGGGGGTGGCGTTTTGCAGCTGCCAGTGGCAGAAATAGTGCGCGCAAATCACCACCTTGCCATGTCTGCCAAAAAGAAGGAGGCAGGTGCTGGGCATCGCAGATCGTAGCCCGTGGGCCTAATCTGGCTCATACACAGCTGGCGTTCCGCAATGCCCGTGCGAGCTATTAAGGAGCTGTCTTCACTAACCTTTTTTATTATCATCGTGTAACTAGATGTAAATTTCATGGTCAAAATAGCATTTAGATTTACGATAGTGGGCTATTTCTTGGAAATCACATTCACTTTAACAAATTTAAAAGTTAGTGTAAAATACAAATCAAAGTATTAAAACCCTAAAATTAACTGTTTCTTTTTATTAGCATTCTGAAACTTCCTATTTGTTAAACTACTTCAAACAATTTCTAAGAAAACGCATTATAACTCATTATAACAAATAAAATTAAACAGCCGGACGCCGAAGGCGAGGCGCACATCCGCGCTGGCAAACTCAATTTAGTCGATCTGGCTGGCAGTGAACGTCAGGCAAAAACCGAAGCTGAAGGCGATCGCCTCAAGGAGGCAACCAAAATTAATTTATCTCTGAGCGCTTTGGGCAACGTTATCTCGGCTCTGGTTGACGGTAAAAGTACGCACATACCGTACCGCGACTCCAAACTAACTAGGCTGCTCCAGGACTCGCTTGGTGGCAACGCCAAAACAGTTATGGTTGCCAACATCGGGCCGGCCAGTTACAATTATGAGGAGACTTTGAACACGCTGCGCTACGCTAACCGCGCCAAGAATATCAAGAACAAGCCCAAGATCAATGAGGACCCGAAGGATGCCCTGCTCAGGGAGTATCAGACCGAGATTAACAGGCTCAAGGTTAGTATTTGATTTTCACAACTGTGCCGATATGTATCGAAGAAACATTTTAATTGGCTCTGTTAAATGTCCATCCTACTTAGTGCCGATATGTATCGAAACATACTTTAATTGGCTCTGTTAAATGTCCATCCTACTTAGTGTCGATATGTATCGAAAAATATTTTAAGTTTAGCTCTAATAATTGTCCATCCTAATTACTGCCGATATGTATCGAAACATATTTTAATTAGCTCTGATAAATGTCCATCCTACTTAGTGCCGATATGTATCGAAAAATATTTCTTATTGAACTTTCTAAACGTCTAAATTCAATCCGCAGGAGATGCTTCAAAAGAAAGGCGGCGGCGCGGCTGGAGCTTCGGCACCGGGCCAGCGTCGCAGGCGTCGCCGACGCGGCGGTGCTGGCGAGGGCGCCGGCGGCGACGAAGACGAAGACGACGAAGGCGCCAGTGAGACGCCGGAAGAATCGGCCGCCGCTTATCAACGCCAGCGCGAGGAGGAGCTCAAAGCCGAGAAGGACGCCATTCTGAACAACAAGAATCTGTTGAAAGAGGAGAAGGAGCGCCTAATGAAAGACGTCGAGGCCAAGGAGGACGCCTTAAAAGCCGAATTAAAAGGCAAAAAAGAGCTTGAAGAGAAGATCAAAGCGATGGAGAGCAAGCTGCTGCACGGCGATGCCAAGCATCTGAAGAAGGTCACCAAGGAGCAGGAAGAGCAAATTCGAAAAACGGCAGAGGAGATCGAAGAGCAGAAACGAAAGGTTCGTTATAAAAAATAGTAAAATAAGTCAACTTTATTTTTAGTAATATAAATAGTATATCGTCTGATTATTTATAAAGCCGATATGTAACGATTTCGTTGTTTATTATTCCAAGAATGCGTAGAGTGGATTTTTACATTACATTACCTGATATGTATCGATATTATTATAAACAATTAACGAATACATAGGGTGTATTTGTGCATTAAATTACCCGATATGTATCGATATTATTAAAAAAACAATATTTGTTAAACTTTCAAATCGCGATATTTTCTCATTAACAGGAGGAGAAAATGCAGCAGGAGATGGAGGACAAAGAGTTAGAAATGGGCAATTTCGAGCAGAAGTACAACAGCTTGCAACAGGCTGTGGAAGACAAGACTAGAAAGTTGAAGAAGCTCATGTCCCGGCTGCAGCAGATGCGTCAGGAGATCAGCGATCTACAGGTCAGAGAAATCACCCATGTGTTGCTAGCATCTTAAAATTCCGACTCGGAATATCTCAATATACCGTTTCCCATTTCCTCTTCCGATCATCCCAATGTCCGGATCCTTATTTTCTTTTTCCATTATCCCAACATCCCGATCCCCATCTCCCCTTCCCATTATCCCAACAAATCCCAATCTTCATTTCCTCTTCCCATTATCCAAGCAAATCCCAATCCTCATGTCCTCTTTCCATTATCCCAACAAATCCCAATCCTCATTTCCTCTTCCCATTATCCCAACAAATCCCAATCCTCATTTCCTCTTCCCATTATCCCAACATCCGGATCCTCATTTCCTCTTCCCATTATCCCAATATCCTGATCCTTATTTACTCTTCCCATTATCCCAATATCCCGATCTTTATTTCCTCTTCCCATTATCCCAATATCCCGATCCCTATTTACTCTTCCCATTATCCCAACATCCGGATCCTCATTTCCTCTACCCATTATCCCAACACATCCCGATCCTCACTTCCTCTTCCCATTATCCCAACATCCCGATCCTCATTTTCTCTTCGCATTATCCCAACATCCGGATCCTCATATCCTCTTCCCATTATCCCAACATCCAGATCCTCACTTCCTCTTCCCATTATCCCAACACATCCGGATCCTCATTTTCTTTCCCTATTATCCCAACATCCGGATCCTCATTTCCTCTTCCCATTATCCCAACATCCAGATCCTCACTTCCTCTTCCCATTATCCCAACATCCGGATCCTCATTTCCTCTTCCCATTATCCCAACACATCCGGATCCTCATTTCCTTTCCCTATTATCCCAACATCCGGATCCTCATTTCCTCTTCCCATTATCCCAACACCCGGATCCTCAATTCCTCTTCTAATTATCCCAACACCCGGATACTCATTTCCTCTTCCCATTATCCCAACAAATCCCAATCCTCATTTCCTCTTCCCATTATCCCAACACGCGGATCCTCATTTCCTCTTCCCATTATCCCAACATCCAGATCCTCACTTCCTCTTCCCATTATCCCAACATCCGGATCCTCATTTCCTCTTTCCATTATCCCAACACATCCGGATCCTCATTTCCTTTCCACATTATCCCAACATCCCGATCCTCATTTTCTCTTCCCATTATCCCAACATCCGGATCCTCATTTCCTCTTCCCTACAGGAGGAGCACAGGCGCGAACGCCAGGAGCTGGAGACCACCCAGGAGGAGCTGACCAAGGAGGTGAAGTTCAAGCAGCTCATCATTGACAATTTCATACCGCCCGAAGATTTCGAACGAGTCCGCAGCCGGGCTGTATTCGAGGAAGAGGCCGACGAATGGCAGTTGAAAGCCCCGTCGGCTGGCGAGCGCATGGCGGCGCGGCCTCGCTCAGCCGTGGCCGGCCGACGCCGTCCGCTGTCGGAGTACGCGCGCCTAGCTGGTCAGATGGGCGAAAACCCGCGCTACCGAGGCGAGAATCTCATCCAGCTGAACCTGGACATGCCCAATCGCACTACTCGCGAGTACGAAGCGCCGGACATGGCGCCACAAGTGCGCAGCGCTCTGGACGCCGCTCTGCAAGTTGAAGACGATCTCGACATTGACGGCCAGCCGAAGATATTCAAAAGCAGCGCGCCCGTTGTACGTCCGAAATCGTCTAGAAAAAGCGGCGGCGGCGGCGACAGTCGAGGAGGCGGCTCGCACGACAAGCGTCAAGAATTCCCTACCAGTCGGGGTCTGGTTGGCAAGTGATGGAACTGTTTTGCCTGACAGAAATTCAACTGAAATTTTAGCAATTTTGTTCTGTTTGCGGGACTGCTATTTTCTTAGAAATAGGAGAAACAATGTGGACTTTTAGTATAAAATATCATTTCCAGACTGGTTCTTTATCTCGATCCTCGGGTGCAGTCTTCATCTCCGTCCCAAATCCTCAGATTGGGTCTTTATCTCCGTCCCAGATCCTCAGATTGGGTCTTCATCTCCGTCCCAAATCCTCAGATTGGGTCTTCATCTCCCTCCCAGATCCTCAGATTGGGTCTTCACCTTCCCCCTAGATCCTCAGATTGGGTCTTCACCTTCCCCCCAGATCCTCAGATTGGGTCTTCACCTTCCCCCCAGATCCTCAGATTGGGTCTTCACCTTCCCCCCAGATCCTCAGGTTGGGTCTTCATCTCCCTCCCAGATCCTCAGATTGGGTCTTCATCTCCCTCCTAGATCCTCAGATTGGGTCTTCATCTCCCTCCCAGATCCTCAGATTGGTCTTCATCTCCCTCCTAGATCCTCAGATTGGGTCTTCATCTCCGTCCCAGATCCTCAGATTGGGTCTTCATCTCCCTCCCAGATCCTCAGATTGGGTCTTCATCTCCGTCCCAGATCCTCAGATTGGGTCTTCATCTCCCTCCCAGATCCTCAGATTGGGTCTTCATCTCCCTCCCAGATCCTCAGATTGGGTCTTCATCTCCCTCCCAGATTCTCAGATTGGGTCTTCATCTCCGTCCCAAATCCTCAGATTGGGTCTTCATCTCCCTCCCAGATCCTCAGGTTGGGTCTTCATCTCCCTCCCAGATCCTCAGATTGGGTCTTCATCTCCCTCCCAGATCCTCAGGTTGGGTCTTCATCTCCCTCCCAGATCCTCAGATTGGGTCTTCATCTCCGTCCCAAATCCTCAGATTGGGTCTTCATCTCCCTCCCAGATCCTCAGGTTGGGTCTTCATCTCCCTCCTAGATCCTCAGGTTGGGTCTTCATCTCCCTCCCAGATCCTCAGGTTGGGTCTACAGGTTTAAGATTTTTCATGGCTACCATCTGACTTTCGGGTTATTTTTAATTTTTTTATTGCTTTGTCTTGATGCAAATATTTGTTTAATAAAGAGCTGATAATAAATTTTCACACCAACTTAAAAAAACTTGTTAAAAATCCGTCCTTTTGAATAGAACTTTTCAATAATGTACGATTTCGATGTTGTTTACGGAACTAAAAAATGATGAACTCTCTTCTTTTCTGTTCAGTTTAATCTTTTTACTTTATGTTGCTGTTATACTTTCTACCTTGTCAATAATATTACGTAGTCCTTCTTCTACTCACTTTATATATCGTTTTTCGTGTTTAGCTTCTGGGCTACTCACAAGTAGGTGGTAGCGAATTTAGCTAATAAACTTTTATCTTTTTTAAGCAAAGGTTTTTCCCTTTTGGTTTTGTAACAACGGTCAGACATGTAACTATATTTTAAAAGAATTTCTGTTATGGAAAGTATATTCTTTTTTTACTATGCATGTAGACTGTTTTATTCACGATCGGTATTGTCTCATAGCTATTGCTGCTTGGAGATTGTCACTAAGGGGAATATACCTACGATGGCCTAGATACCTGATATCTAGGATGTCGCTATATTCGTGTTTCAATCAGAACTGCAAACTAACTTAACCAGAATGGCTTTTATTGGCTTATTTATTTTTTAAAATTTAAATTTTCTCCCTTGATTGTTGGTGCTTCATGTTGATCTGTCACAGTGTCACCCTTCGATAAGTTTTGATGGGTCTTTGTCACCCACCAATAACTTTAGACTGGGTCTTTGTAACACTCCAAGATTTTCAGATTGAGTCTTTTTCACACCTTAAGATCTTCAGATTGAGTCTTTGTCACACTCCAAGATCTTCAGATTGAGTCTTTGTCACACTCAAAGATCTTCAGATTGACTCTTTGTCACACTTCAAGATCTTCAGATTGAGTCTTTGTCACGCTCCAATAACTTCAGATTGATCCAATAAATTCAGACTGAGTCTTTGTAACACTCCAAGATCTCCAAGATCTTCAGATTGAGTCTTTGTCACACTGAAAGATTATTATGTCTTCGCTCTGTCAACTACCCAGGTCCTCACCGAGTGCGTCGGTTACCCTCTTCCGTAGGCAGGCCCTCACCATAACTTCTTTAAGAATTAATACAGTAGTTAGAGAAGAAAAAATTGATTTATTATTAAGTTGATAAGTAGATTACGACAATATTAATATTTCGACCAGCTTGTTTCTGGGACTGAACTTGTATTACAAATTAATTCAACGAACATCATAGAATGTAGAAAATGCTGCATTGTGGATTGAAGCAAGTAGGTAAACAGAAAATAAATGATTCTTTTTTTAATTTCCATCAAGTGGAATAAAATCAACTTAAAGTTACGGGAAAATCAATGAAATAAATATTAATTTATGCATAGATATGGATGAGTTGTGTAGAAAAACAATAGTATAACAAAATTGACAGTACAAATTAGTTTCATAATTATTGGCGCGATTAAAACAAAAATGTATTTGTTGCTATGTACAAAATCTACAAACATCTCTGATAAAGTTGAGGCAGTGCACAACAATATTTTGCATCTTAAATGATGTCTGCTACTATGCAGTAGTAAAGCTAGCAATACTGGCTAATTACTTTAAATCAAGCAGAGAAAATGCAGGAAAAGCAAATAATATATACAATTTGTCTTGCCTTTGTCAAAAGCGAACTACTCATAGTAGTTTGAACGCTACAGATGCGTTGCATTAGTAGAAACTGTCGAATCCAGCGGCAGTTGCACGATGCTCACCGCCTTGAGCACGGGTGGACGGCCGCCGCCGCTGACTATCCCACCTGCTGCTGCTGCCGTCACGTGACTTCGACCTACCGTCGCCAGCTGATGCGGCTGCAGCTGACGATTCTGCTGCTGCAGAGTCTTCAATTTTCGGACATCGTAGACGCTGTACACAGCGTACTTGCCTCGGCTTCGTCGCCTGGCGTAGAAAAAGGCCACCCCGGTAGCCAAGCCGAGGAATAGAGCGCCGCCCAGAACCGCGCAGGAGAACAGCAGCGGCAGTTCGGGCGGCTGCGGCAACCGGCCGTAATTGAAGCCGTTATAATTGTCGGCGTTGTTGGCCTCGTCGTTGTAGCAAAACACGCTGCCGCGCTGCCTCGAACGGGTCTGTCCGGCGTGACTGTCGAAGCTGCAGACGAGCTCGCTGGCGTCGGCGCGCAGGCAGCAATCGTTAGGCTGCGCGTCCAGTCTGAGTGTTGAGCCGCGTTGATACAGCAGTCCGATCAAATCGTCGATGGTTGGTCGTTGGCCTTTTCGACGTAGTCGTTCCATGGCGGCGGCGGCTGCGTCGCCTTCGATCCGAATTGAGGCCGAGTGGAGGTGCGGCAGGCGCCTGACGGTCAGGGAGGCGATCAGATCGGTTGGCAGGTCCGACAGGTTCAAATGCACCAGTCGAGGATTTCCGCTGATGTCCAGATGCATCGACCGGTTGTTTCCGTCGCCGTTTCTTAGAAACTCGTCGACTAGCGCAACTGCAGCGGCCAAATTCGGCAGCCAGTTGTCGTTAAGTGACAGACGAAATCGACTATTGCTAGAGGAGAATACAGACGGGTTGAAATGGCGGAATCGGGCGAGCAGGGAGGACAGCTCTAACTCGCCGGTCCACAAGCCGGATAGGTCGAGATACTCAGCGACATAAATAGGCGACTCGGAGGTTGGCAAAGACGCTCTCAGCAGACTGGGATTCTCACCCAGATCTAGCCCGGAGAATATTTGTCCCGACAGGCTTTCTAGCGCTTTGGAGCCGAGCTGGTTTCCTCTGAGCAGCAGAGTTGGCGGCCCGGACACCACAGCACCGCACACGGTGCCAGGTCGGAAAGCGACATTCGACAATTCGACCAGCTGGTTGTTGCTTAAATCGATTCGTCTGGCGCTGATTGACACATTGGCAACTGTGCGAAGTCGGTTGTACTTTAAATCGATTGTATCGCTCACAGCCAGGAGGTTGCTGGTCCCGGCGGATCCAACGAGGTCGACACCGTCGCTAGAGAGCAGGCCATTGATGTACAGGCTTGTGAAACGCTTGCTGGCGCAACTATTAGCCCGATGGCTGGTGATGTTCGCCGGCAGACGAGCTTCGTTGACAAGCTTCCAGCCGGCGAGAGAAAATGACTCCACGCGCAGGCTGTACATGTAGTCAGTGGCCTTGCCAATGTCTAGCGGCCCTTCAGACGCTGTACCGTCCGATATCAACTGTCTGATGCTAATCAGAGGAGCCGGCGAATCGTTTTTCACAGGTTGAAACATCCGCTTCGGTAGGGGAGCCATTTGCGTACCGCTGATGTCAAGTTCACCGATGTAAAGTCCGTCCGGCTGCTTGCCAGCCGCTACATCGATGCTGAAACTGTTGAGACGCGGATTGGAGGACAAATTGAGCAATTTGATTGTCACTTGGCGCCAATCGAAAGTTGTCCGAGGCGTTTTTGAAGTTGTTGTTGTTGTTGTTGTTGTTGTTGCTAGGTTTGGCATTGTGTTGTGAGGCTCCTCGGAATGGAAAATCAGAATTAGTCGGCCTTCCAAGCTCCGGTTTGACAGGTCGATGCGACTTGCGTTGCTTGGGTAAACTGGCACCGTCACAGACGGCACGTCGATAGTCCTCGACTGTCCCACTAGGAGCAGCCAAACTAGAAATCCCAACGACGCCGTGCGTGTTGTCATGGCTTCAAACTGTCTGTTCGAATAGGAAAAAAATAATAATGACGCTTAGGCTTAGGTTTAGTTTTTTTTAGCTGAGTAGAAAATGTCTGGCAAGGCAAGGGAATCCCTATTTATATGCTGGCCCAAGTCAAGATGAAGGCAATCAACTTTGGGAGAGAAAGTGAACTGGGCCTAAATTTGGGATTTCTGAATCATCCTTGGCATCGTTTCCCTCCCTCGCCGGAGGGCTACAAACACAACTCTGAGTCATTCTTCCACAGCTCTATAAATTCTAAATCTTCCCTCGCGTCCCTCGCTTTTCTCCCCTCGGCCAGAGTTTTTCCTTTGGATTCCCCCCTTGCACTGTTCCGCTCCGTCAGTAGCTTGCAAGGGGAAGAGCGCCCGACCAATAGGGGAGCATACAAGCTAGTATTTATCCCCAAGTACGGTAAGTTAACGCGGTAAATGACCTTGAGGGCTTCACCTAAATTTAGCTCGTCTAAGGATGAATAATAGGGCCAGTCTGCTTCGCCTGACGTGTGTACTTTAGCGGAAAACGAGCCTCAGCCTCATCCTCACCATCGCCATCGCCCTCGCCCCGTTTTCATACCGCTCCCTGGGGGGTTCAGACGCCTGGATTCTTTAAATCATGGCCGACTATTTTCGCAAACATGCTGTAGGTAAATAGCTAACAACAGCTGGGCTAAAACAAAACTTTCTAAATTGGTATCTGGAATGGTTGGTCCAAGCGTCCACCCACGCAATAATACTACGAGCTAGTTGGACAGTTGTTGTGCGATATAACGCAGCACTAATCTCGCGGGGAAAATAAACTAAACTGTGTGTGTGTTCCCATGGCGGGATGAGTCACTATATTCTAACGTACAGTAACTGCACTATTTAGAGTACGCGTCAAATAGTTCTTTAACTTGTTATGTTTTTCTTTTAATACAATATATGAATATATGCGCAAATACATTATGTCCTCTAAAAGCTTTCGTAAATACATTAAGCATCAACTTAACGAGTAATTATGGAGTCCTAAAATATGTTCTGACATAAGTAACCTTAAAAAGTTACGAGTAGCGTTGGTTCCTTGACAAGACTGCTCATGGAGGATTTGAATTACTAAATCTGAGGAAGAAATATTTCCTGTTAATTCTAACCTACCTTTTGCCAGCTCGTTCAACTGATTAACTGGGCACCAACATTGAGAGTGCCTGACTCTGCAATTCTGCATCCATCAGCTTTTTTAACTTGAAATTCAGCATTTGATTAGATGCATTTGACTACGGTTAACTGGGTGAAGGCTGTACACGACAGAGAGAATTTAGGGGGTAGAAAGAAAGCCAATGTACATTCCTGATTTTATCGATCTGCTACTCACTGCCTCCTTATCTCTTCTAAATTTAAATGATTTTTTTAGCTAAATATGGGCAATGTACAGTAGTACACGGTTCTAGCATGCCTATCTCAGGTGTCAGGCATGTACAAGGTTTTATCGATTGAAAAAAGAAATCCAGGGCACTGAACTAGTGTTGACAATATACTGAGAAAAACTTTCTGCAGTCAGACAAAAAGCACAATAAGCTTTAAACTCTTACCAGATCAAAGGCTGTCTTGCCGAAACCGAAGAATTACAACAATTTCAGTATAATTAAGCCTGAGTTTTATGATTATTTTCGATTACAAAAAAAACTTTGTTTAGTTTAGTTTTCGCTTAAAACGATAGAATTCGGAGACGCTCGAGTTTTATAAGCAGTTCAATAGCCCACCCCCTCTTCGCTACTCGAGACACATTTTTAAACGCTTTTTCTAATATAGCACCACTTAAACGGCTTTCTATGGCTATGTGCTGCTATTAGCTAAGTCTAAATATGCCTTTCGGTCCACCCCCTAGTCTCTGATTGGCTGGCCACCCGCTGTGGAATTTTTATAGATTCAAAAACACGCAGCTTTATAGCTGAGCTAAAATTAGATGCGCGCGTGCAGGGTTGCCTTTATTAGCTAATTTTGTTATGCATTTTTAACGGCCAAGTGTTAGCGATCTTTAATCACTCAAGTAATAAATATTGTTGCATTTTTCAATTCATATTTGTCTATTCATTGACTGAAACAACTTTGGTCACGTGACCATGTGAAGTACACAAGGTCGCGCCTGTTTATCTTTGACAGTTCATAATTAAATAAAGTTAGAATTTAGGGTTCAATTGGTGCAACAGTTGCATTTTTTTAAAATCAAAAGCGCCGCTGAATTCAGCTCGAGAGTCCCTCTGGGTGGTCCAGGTTGTAAATTAATTCTGCACGTGCAATATAACGAGCGAGTAAGGAAATGAACAAATATAAATTTGTTATAATAACTGAGCAGCTAGGTCACTAACAGCCTCAAAATGCGGCAATATTCAAAGGACCCAGGCTGTGAGCTGGTTTATAGCAAGAAAATGTGATACAACAACAACATCACTATACACCTTTTTCTCTTTAGCAACGTGTGTGGCACATACCCAAGCGGCTACAAAATCTTTGAGAGAAAATATTATTTTCTTGGCTTCTGTTGTCAGCCGTGCAAATTCAAAGCTATAAAGAAGTCCTAATTCAGACCAACTATATGAGGTTCATCTCAGAACAATTTCTATTTCAGTTTGTTTCTCACTGAATCTGCGTGTTTCTTTATAACTGGAATAGTTCTATTAGCCATAAAGCCCTCAGCCATTGTATTGATGCAGTGAGCATTCCTGGAATTCCAACACATTTTTTAGCTGAGCAAAATACTGTCAAGAAGCAGAACCGAGAGTGTAAGTCTGTCTATCTGTCTCGCCTGTCGTGATGTTGCCTGGAGCAGACACAAGAGAGAGACAGAACTCTCTCAATTGTTTGCATATTTTTTTCTACTTTAGCAACTCTGCCATTTACTATAGCTGTATCTTTGCAGTATTTTTCTCGAAGCAGACTGCAGGTAACTAACAGGAAAAATTCCTTCGAGATCTACTTCGTCTCTATGCACCGTTTTCCAAGGCTACTTGGTGCGACCCACCGCGCGTTAGAACTGCTGTAATAACAAACAAAGCACTACATTCCATACTGCTAGCCTTCGTATCATTCTTTCTGAGTCTTGTTCTCAGAGTTCCATGTTGTTCTAATGCGCTTTTCTTAACAACTTAACTATTTTATTGCATGAATTTTCGACTCGCTTGCACTAACTTTACATTCTTTCGTAGGAAAATAAATAACTCGAGGTGCATATTGACACTGGAATTTCCGGATTTGAGCGTAAATTATTTGCGACACAGAGAAGGTTGCTTCCTATTTTGAAAAAGAGTAGTCCTGTGTTGCGCCTGATGGCAAAATTCAAATCGATGAGTTTTTTTTAAAAGTAATGCACCCAAAGATTCCACCAGATGTGCAGCTCACGGCACAGCCGCAGCTAGTTGCGCGGCGCATCCAAAGGCTGTGTACAGCTGCTCAGGGATCGCCATCACAAGATCAAGACCTAGAAATCCCAACGCCGAAATACAACGTTCATCGTAATTCCTAAATTCATATTACCTAAAATTCATACCACCGAAATCTCAAAATGCAGAGGTGCCTGAATAGTTTTCGGCGTTGTGTCTTTTTAGGTCTTATGAACTTTAGGTATTGCGATGGACTCTGCATGCTGAGTTTTCGGCGTTGTGAATTTTAGGTCTTATGATGCCCCCCCCTGCTTTCGTCAGATGCCCTGACCATTCGGAGTAACAAATGAAATGCCCAATTTTAAAAGAAAAACTTCTCCACTTTAAAATAGCAACAGCTTCAATGCTGCACAAAGTACCGCGATTAACTTTACTGGGTTGCAACAAAAATGAGTCATTAAGGTGTTTTGTATAACTGCGCAACTAATGCTTTCTAATTAATTGATTTTGCTACAATGAAACACCCCAGTTAACGATTTTTTTGAGCAGCAAACTGTACTGCAGCTTGTGTGGGCGGTTTGTGTACCATGGATGAGGCTTTAAATGAGTCTTTGTTTTCCAGAAATAAATTTCGGTTCAAGCCTAAGGACCGCGAGTGAAAACATGTCATAGAACATAGAAGCAATAATTA
Organism: Macrostomum cliftonense; assembly: GCA_950096795.1. Classification (NCBI taxonomy): domain Eukaryota; kingdom Metazoa; phylum Platyhelminthes; family Macrostomidae; genus Macrostomum; species Macrostomum cliftonense. The sequence continues at coordinate 97,376 of CATNEM010000150.1, forward strand.
GCAACATTCTTTCGACCTTATGTTTTCTTTTCTCACCAAACGGGAGGAATTTTTCAGTTGGCCGCCCATTATTTATTTCACACGCTGAGCGCGTCCCAAAACGTGCGTTTAGACCAGCAAATGTTGTGTTAGTCCTTGGGTCGGAATTTTAAGTGTGGGCGTTAGAACACGCGCAAATTTAGCAACTATTTATTGCGCTAGGCAAAATTAGTTACATAGCATTTGCGCATAACATACATTCACGAGACCACTTCAAAAAAATAGTGCTTCAATACCCTGTAATTAGATTGAGATGCGTTAAAATATCTCTTGCTTTTAATTTCTTTTTTTAACACTTATGCTTATGTCATATAGATTTGTTTGCGTAGTAAATTGACAAAGTGCATCAACACTAGATTTTGACAAAGCATTAGAAAGTTATCGCAGGGAAATTATTAACAAATAATTTTTTTCGAGCAAAGAAAAAATCTAACAAAAATATGCAGATTTACAAACCGCTGTACTTCATAAGTAGCAAAATTAGCACCAATTGCGAGATTACGATATTTCGGATAATTGGATATTTCGACTGATTACTGAGCTGCGGACGCTACTCCTCTCGTAACAGCTACAGGAAAATAAAAAATCATGTATCGTTAGAAATCTATTACATCACAATATAAATAATTCTGTACATATAAATTATGCAAGTCGTAATAACAGCATATAGCATTAATAATAATTATAGCAATAATAGCAATAATAATTAATAGGGATGAATTTATGTTTCCCTAGAGGGGGGTTGAAGACTCTTTAAAAGGGCGCTTTGGAATTTACATGTTAAAAATTACTTAGTATGCTACATCATTAGGGGGAGAATGAGCAGACAAGTAGACAAGGCGTTTCAAATTTCTTAAATTCAACATCCCTTAAATTTCATATACCCTAAAACAGAATTTGCAGGCCACTTCATATTCCCTAAACTTCACATTCCTTAAATGCACGAGACTTCAGTGCACTTCACATCCACTAAATCCACAGTTTGATAGCTGTTCTACGAGTACCTGTTTAAGAAAAAGCGAAATACTCTTGCGTACAAGAATAGTAAAAAAATTTAGTAGGTAATAAAAGAGCTTGCAAACAGGCATATAGGGGATATGAAGTCTCCTTGCATTTAGGGAATGTGAAGTTTAGAGAATGCGAAGTTTAGGAAATATGAAGTTTATGGAATGTGAAGTTAATGGAATTTAAAGTTTAGGGAATGTGAAAGCACCCCAGTAGACGGACATTGCTCTCCAAATAATTGAAGGCCGATTTTACACAGCCGAGATAGAAATTCTACAACTTTTTTCTATGGCTAAAACTTATTAATTCAGTGTGTATTCGGCCTGTAATTTTTTTAAGTGTAACGTCCTTCTTACAAAAGTCAAGGACACCTTAAGTAGAAGGACGGGACACTTGGTGTCTTGGAAAATCTTTGGATTCCAATATTCGCGAAAAAATACACTACGGTATTTTACGATGAAGAGCCAGATGCCTCCCAACAACAGCATCCCGATCCATTGGCGTACGGGAATCGGAAAAATGACCCGCAAAAGCCGTGGATACAATGTAAAACACAGTATGATATTTTTTCTAACCTACGCTACATCGTGCATACCTAGTCTATTTTGCTGGCTCTTTCCCCCCCAACTCTCTCGTTGCATTATACAATAGTTGCATCCATCATAAGCACAACTGCACTCTGATGAATAATTTCACCCTCCCCTAAGAATGCCCTGCAAGTACGAGGAGCTGGCCTGCCAGGACTGCTCCATGCGCGGTTGCTGCAACCTGAATAAAAAAAGACTCGTATACGCCAAATCTTCTCTGCGTACGAGCGTAGAAAAGCAAGGGACAGAATTTAGGCAGAAGAATGAGGAAGAAAAGCCCCCTCAGTACTTAGCACTTAGCCTTCACTCAGTACTCAGTATTCTTTTTTACTGTGTACTCTGCTTATTTATCCGCTTCTAAAACAAAGCGCCTAAATATAGTTGTTGATTTGCATCCGAACTCAAGCTATTATGATTTCGAAAAATTCTGTCACATACTCCCTTCCATACACCATTGACCATTAGCAATGTACATGCAATGTGATTCTGATTCTGAAATATGGGAGGCCGCGATCTAGTAGAAATTCATCCGCGTTAGCTATTATTTATTAATAATCTAGTCAGGAAATACGAGCGTAGCAATCATCTAGCTACCACTATCTGCTATCTCATTGTTATCTGCTCTGTTACAGAGTACTTTAGACTGACTCTCGGTGTATCTTTCTACAGGTCCGAAAGATGCATGGGGTTGAGTTCAATTGTACAAGTTAAAAAGTACCTGCTTACTGCATGCATCCAGTCTTGACACAGCAACCTTCTCTGTCATCCCTCGTACATACCTCATTGGACGTTCAGACGCACCCACATGCATAATAAATCCGAATATATAGGCTAATTCAAGGCAGGCGCATTTCAAAGCAGGTTCATTGCAGTCACAACACTGCACTAAGCCTAAACATTTTTGAAATGACAGTCATTAGAAAACACCTAATTGCTACAATCTTCTTGTTGTCAGTGGTACTGATTGCTGCAAATTTGTACCTACTGCTCAGCAGAATTCCAACTTGTCTAAGCTTGACTAGTGAAGCGCCTGTCAACAGGAAGACTATCCATGAACGAGAAATCCACATTCCAGTCTCTAACAATGGTGGAAGTCCGCCAGTAAAAGCTGGAAAACATTCACCGACATTTTCGATGAGTTTCGAGGCCGGCTTAGAAGCTGTCAGGCGAATGCAGAATGAGTCGATGTTTTTCATCCAGAACAAAACCAGGCTGCCGCTGATGAAGCTAACTGATGTCTAACTCGACTTCAAATACCGGGCTAAACTTGGTAGACAGTGGATGCGAGACCGAACTGTCGTCTTTGTTGTTACTGCTCGAAATGCAAAGGCACAGTTGCCCAGAAACATTGCCGATATCCATCGACTGGGGAAACTGTTCAAGGACTACTGGATGGTATTTGTTGAGAACGACTCCAAGGACGGTACTCGCGACTTCCTAATGGGTGTGGTCAAGCAGTACAGCAAGACAATTGTACTTGGCTGCCAGCCAGTCAACTCGCCAGCCGAGTGCCACCTCGACATCAAGTACCGCTCTGGCAAGCTGCACAAGCCCGGTTGGGCGCTGAAGCGCAACTATGAGGAAGAAGCTGACCGCTCTGTGACGATGAGCGTACTGCGGAACATGATTCTGGACTACGTGTACACCAATCTGGCTGACCAGGCTGATCTCATGATCACCATTGAGCCCGACATCTCCTGGGATCAGTGGAATCTGGACAACATCGCTCAGGGCATGTACAATTTCGGCACGCGGCCTAAGCTCGACCTTCTGTGCGCCAACGGTCGCCTATGGGGCAAGCTGTACGACCCGTGCGCCAGAACCTACTATTCCAAGAAGCGCTTTCACAGCGTCCCAGATGAGGACCGTAGCGTCATCACCGACGACGTCGCTGTGGAAAAGAACAAGATACCTATCAAAGTAGACTCCTGCTTCCAGGCCTTCGCTATCTATCGAATCAGCAGTCTGGTGAGGCGCAATGCTTACTACTATCCAGTGCAGGGAGAATGGAACTGTGAGCACAACACATTGGCTAGACAGTTGTCAGAGAGGTACATCGATCCGGCAATGTATCTGAACATCTATTCGCTGGTTGTTTACAGCAACGACCGTTGGTGATTCAAAAGAATATACTGATGGTCAGTGAGATAAGTTCAAGGGATTTTGATATGTTCGACAATATTTTTTTGCACAAAGTTCCGTAGGGTCTATTTAAGAATTACTTAGATTTCATTTTCTGTAAGTGCTTATTAACTTTACTGTTATGTCGAAAAAAAATTGAATAACAGCGAAAACAACAAAGTCACTGCTAGGTGGAAAATCTGTTGCGTCACAGGGCGCGCCTCAAGTCCTGGGCGCGAAAAAAGGCCGCGCCGCCGACAGCGTGAACAGCATCACCTCGTGCCTCAGTTTCAGGCAGTACGACTTTTAGATGACGTGGATTTGTAGCTGTCCATCTGTAGTCACCGCAGTAGTTCGCTTAGATAGTCCAGGACGGCGCGGCGATAGTGGGCCGCGTTGAACACCCGCTCATAGCTGATCTTGTAGGCAGCGCCGTCTTCGGCCCTACTGAAATTACCCGGCAACTCATTTTTTTCTATATTTAGTACTTTTATTCTTGATTTTCAAGTCGTAGCTGACAAAATTGTTAAATTTTAACTTCTTTTTGTGGAACTTAATTATGAAATGTCTAATATTATTATGAGCAGATCATATCAAACCTTTTCATCTTTTTCAATATGCTTTCCTTGAAAGTAGGAACTCACCATCTCAATTTTATTGCACTTTAAACTTCTCTCTCTTGCTGTGGTTAGTTACGAGTAGATGCCTCTTTAAGCCAATTTTAAAACGTTTTTGGCCGTTTAACGAATGAACGAATAGTTTATTTAATTTATCGTCTATATTATTTATATTGACTTATTATCGACTTATTTATTATCTATATTTCTTACTTCTGCTCTTGATTTTCAAATCCTACTTTACTATCTTATTTTACGTACAATTTAGCTTTCTATATATGGATAATGTCGGATGTCAAATATTACTATGAGTAGCTAAGTTAAAAATAATGAAATAAATTTCGGCTTTCATTGATCAAGTAAGGACGCAACAGCTCAAACTATTGGGGATATCTCAAGTTTTTGAAGTGTCTTGGCCCCGGCCTTATTACAGATCCATGTTATTCCTCATCCATTCATGAATTACGGGCATGTGATATCAAATCGACAGATAAGATCTCCCGAGGGGCCAGTGGGAACACCTGTTGGGGTTGGGTCACGTGATCATCTCGCCAGCCAATCAGAAAAATGTACGGCCATTAAAACAAACGTGGCTTGGTCAGTCAGAAAATTCGGTCATCAGTTTAACAAATCAGCGCCTTTCGTGCCTATATTTAAAGGCGCCGTCGAGTTTGCCCCAAGTATCAGATACTCCAAAAAGACTTGATTCGTTCAGACTTCCCCTAGTTCTACTGAGTCAGCAACTTCCCCTTTACGAGTAGCTAGCCAACTTTTTCCTGAAGTATCTACGATCAAAAACATTTGATCAGCTTAAGTGATCAGTTATCATCTAACTTAGCCAGATGCGACAGTTCTTTAGTTGATGAGATTTCGCAAGAACGACAAGTACTAACGGTCGAGATCTAGATCTACCTCGGCCAATGTGAGTTCGAGAGTACTCGTATCGGAAGTGAATCAATCTGATTGGTTTGGTGAGAAATCTCTTTGCCTTATCAGATGCATTCTTCATCGGTCCCTTCTCATAGTAACTCACTAGGAATCTGCCTAATTGCTCATTGCATATTTTTTCAATATAGACTATAAGATCGGCGCTCAGAGACGACGTCGGTAAAGCGACAAAGCCGAGAACTATACTTTTTTTAAGCAACAAAAATTTTGTTTCGGGTTTTTTTCGGGGCAAAAAGCTACAAGCCACTCTCGTATATACTCGCAAAATCACCTGACACTCATCATGCGTTACGAGCGTGAAGTGTGCCGTACCCAGAAACATGATTTTGGGGACGTCGCTGTCCATGGCTTCTAGCTGGTATGATTTTGGTGCGGATGGTCTCAAGTTAGAAACTTTGGTACTTTTCTTTCGTTCTTTTATTTTAGGGTGAGCTTTCCTTCACCACTTTTTTGTGCATGGTGATTGGTGACTGAATACGCCACTGCACGTGTGAACCATGGTACCAATCAGCCTGAAAAAAGCTGGTACTAAATGAAAGGTGACAACCTTTAAAAGGTGGTTACCCCCCACGGCTAGCAATTTTTGGATGGCAAGTGATACTGTGATACTGTGACAAAATAGGCATTTTCAGAAAGAAGCAGTTAACTCGTGAAATCAGAAATCCACTAAATTTCAATATTAACAAGGACAAAATTATCCTCTATATATCCTATGTACTGATTACAGATCGATCGTGCTTGTGCATCGGTTGCAGAAATAAAACAATAGATGGAACTCCGGTTGGCGTCAAGGTCCACCCCAGGTGGTGCGCATAGGCCGGTGACCCTTCATAGCTCAGGGCCCAGGGGTAGGGAAGGGCTGTTATTCTCCGAAACCCATACGCTATCCAGTCAAGAAGCTACAGCGTGTAGAACTGTGAAATTAAAGCCAGAGCCACAGATCCTCAATTTTCAAAATTTCACTATTATTATAATCACTTGACTATAATAAGCAATAATTAATAGTATTGCTTAAAAGTTTCACCCAACTAACACCACGTGTTAGAAGTAACAATTCTTTAAAAAATATGTACACAAAAACAACGATTAATACCGACATCCGATTAAATAGTGATTGTTTTATGTAAATATAATTTTTCACTAGGGACGCATTAATAGAAAACGAAAGAAAAAATCGTTGGTATTCAAAATAAAATGCTTTCCATTGCGAAAAAATTAGCAAAATAATTTTTCCACTGTTGTTAAAAATTAAGTTATTTAAGAAGAAAAGTCGAACAAAACACTTGCAATCCGTAAAATTTTACTTGAGGTAAAACAACAGAATTTTTTTGTAACAATAAAGTTATATCCTTATAACTAAAGTTAAAAAATCAATGCATTAATTTTGCGGAAGTAGTGTTAAAATAAACCTTGCTTTTTGTTTTTATTTCTATGGAAATATTATGCGGCTAGTTTTTAAAAGACCACCGTCTGAAAAAGTACTAAAATATTCTGTGATCTCCTTTCATTAATTGCCGAGCTAATTCCGCAAAAAGTTTTTATTATATGACTTTAATGTATTTTGTGATCAATAATTTCTACACTTAGTCGTCAATATATGTTAATTAATAATTTTTTACTTGTGTCCTAGAAGTCTTGTATGCGTTTTGACGAGAATTAGCTCGTATAAATATTTTTAACTCTTCTTTTCGATAATATATAATTCTTACTGATAAAAAGTACTTTACTCTCATAGGCCAATATTGACAAACTATTAACGAAATAAATTATTAAAAAATAGCAGTCCTTCGTTTAACTTTCTTATTTTTGTGATCTGCGTAGTGCAGATGAATATACATAGTTTTAAATACTTATTTGATAAATATTTAGCATTTTTTTCGCAAGTTAAGTTCATATCCTTTTATACAGTTATAGCCTCTTTTATTTAAGTGCATTTATACTTTTTCACTTAAAACATTTTTGACAGGTATTTTTTAAGCTGATTGAATTATAAATTTAATTATAGTGTAGAGGGGTTTTTCAGTAATGAGGCGAGAGCAAGGCGGTGGTTCAACTGTTTACAGAAGAATGTTATTGGAATCTAGAAAAAGAACTCGTGAAGAGATTCCAGTTGAGCTTCTGTATATTTATAGTGTTGAGATGATCTTCCGGAAAGTTCTAGAAATATATAATGCATTATAACAACATGATTGTTAAGATAATACAGCTACTTATTTATCGCTAGGTTTACTCACAGACTGAGAATACTTGTTAATTATTAAATATGTTGAAATGCAGTAAATGACTAATTGTTTCAGACACAGAACTTTCTAGAAAACATACGAATAGAAATTTCTCGAAGGTCACTACAACAGTCCCCCCTGCGGAAGACGGAGTCCCTATGGAAAAGTACAGTATCTATGGTTTCAAAATATGCGATGAATGCGGTACTTAGGATAAGTTACTGTCAATTCGAATGGATTCGGCGATGGAGTCTGGTATGATGGCGATCGATGCACTCGTGTCCTCGACTGGTGCTCCCGGTTGGCGGATTGTCGGACGTGGAACCAAACTGGGTGCTGCCGGATGCAGACAGACGACACCCTGGATGAGGTGCACCGGAGAAAGGCGGGTTGTCGCTCTGCGGCCGAGGGTACCAGGCGAAGCGCACGAGACGGATGTCGATGTTGGTGGTTTCGTGGTGATGATAGCTGGCTGAAAGTGGTGATGTCGCTTCGCGGTAGATGTGTCGAATGGAACTGCGGCTGGTCCACTCGTGCGTCCTCCTGCGTTGCTCCAGAATGGCGGAATGGCGCTGGGGCTGGCGCGACCTACGGAAGTTGCCGAGTTGCAGACAGACGACTCCCTGGACTACGGTGGGGGATGACGGCGGGCAGTCGCTCTGCGGCTGGGCAGCACAGAGGGAGCGCATGAGATGGACCGGAAACTGCGGATGTGATGCGACGGTGTGACCTGGACGATCATCGGTTTGTCGGCTGACCTCGTGTTAGGCCTGTGAAATGGTGACTCCCCGGTGATGTTGGTCGGAACTGCTTCGGTTGAAGGCTCTTGGAGATGCTGGATCGGTGCAGGAAGCTCGGTCGATAGGCCTTTGTTAGCCCGTGTTGGCGTGGTTGATTGGTCGTCGAAGGAGTCCTGCGTTGCTGTGGAGTTGCTGCGGAATCGGCAGATTGCTAAGTGGATTGTGAGGCGTTGTTAACGATGGTACATGCGATGTGCTGATGGTGCTTCTCTGGTGATGTAAGCGATGATCCATGGCGATGCTGATGACGGTAATGATGACGGGCAAAAGTTCAGGCGATATTTTTACATGTTTGTTTATTGTCCTGCCCCTGACGGGGCTTCGCCTCACCGGACCAGTTGTAGAGGGGTTTTTCAGTAATGAGGCGAGAGCAAGGCGGTGGTTCAACTGTTTACAGAAGAATGTTATTGGAATCTAGAAAAAGAACTCGTGAAGAGATTCCAGTTGAGCTTCTGTATATTTATAGTGTTGAGATGATCTTCCGGAAAGTTCTAGAAATATATAATGCATTATAACAACATGATTGTTAAGATAATACAGCTACTTATTTATCGCTAGGTTTACTCACAGACTGAGAATACTTGTTAATTATTAAATATGTTGAAATGCAGTAAATGACTAATTGTTTCAGACACAGAACTTTCTAGAAAACATACGAATAGAAATTTCTCGAAGGTCACTACAATAGTATCTGATGTAAATGTATCCACTGTTCATGTTGTAGAGAAAAGTAGCATTTTCCGATTTATCTTAATGCAACCTGGATCTGGGTACTGCAGTAGCCTGAGAGAGAAGCTGCTACCTTGAGCACCTATACTATCAGTGCATCCGTTGGTACTAAATGGCTTCATTATCTATATCAAAACTTGACTTAGCATTCGCAACCTTGTACATCAATGTAATATTTCTCTAATATTGCGCCATCTCTACTATACGAAGCTCAGTTAATACGCAACTGTTAGTTCTCTCCCCATCCCCTAAATTTACTGTTAATTTTACGCTCTTACACTCATACTCAGACTATTCCGCTCTAAGTATAATAAAACGTACATCCTTTCTCCTTTCGCGCGCTCCTTTAATTTTTATGGAAAATTCTCCAGTTTTTTCGCTCCTCAGCTCCACTCAACCTCAAATATTTCTACTTCTAGTAGAGTATGAAATGCGTTTATCTTCCTTTCCCCCTTTACCTATCAATTATTTTGTACTTTACCGCTAATTACTATAATTATTATTTCCCTTACCCCCAAAATCACGGCTTCTGTTGCTACTTTTGAGTATGGTCTGAAGTTAATTCTTCCCAAAATTATTTATGTGATCTACCCATGATCAGGTGCCTTACCCGTGCTGCATACGTCACTCTACTTTACCTTTGTAGGCGGTAACCGCCTACAAAGGGGGTTAGTCCAACTCTGGACTTAATATTTGGACTCAAGCGAAGCTTTTATACCGCCTACTTTGGTGCACGTTACGGCAATCGCGCCTTAGAATGCCAATCTACAGGTCCTACTGGGGACACTACAGTAGCTTAATTAGCCTTCGTGTCAACGTTACCAAATATCACCAGAGCATAGCCCATCACTTTCCGTTGAACAAAGTGCTTCTATAGTGTTGCTTTTGCAGCTAATTTTTAATCATAACCAATTTATGGTTGAGCTAGGAAATGTCCAATGAATGTTTAGATTTTATAAAGCCTGCCACTATTTGACCGTGAGTCTGACGTCATACATGTAGCTAAAAATAGCTTCAATAGTTTATACTGCTTTAAAATTGAACCACGATTTATATGAATGATAGTTTTCAAATCAAGTTTTTATGGTATTATATTATCTTATATTGTTTTATTTAGTTACATTTAAATTATATCCTCATATCAATGATTTTCCGTGCATAACATTGTCTTTTTTTAGCTAACATTTTTATTAGATCTAGAATAGCGAAAACTACCCAGCTACTAAACTACCTCTATGTCTGCAGAACTGATAGATTTAAGGAGTCAATATCGACATATTTTTGTGCAAAAAACAGACTAAAAAAATTAGGTGCACACGTATAAAACTCCATTTTAAAAAGCACTTTCACGACCCAAGAAAATGGATGGCTACATATAGCTGAGAATACGAGTAAAAGTAAAGTACAGTAAAAATGATGTGCAGTAAAAATGATGTGCAAATATTGTTAAAATGTTTACTTATTATCACAACCAATTTTCAGACCACACGTGGCTGAGGTGTCGCAATCTATTTGTCAATTCTAAAGGGCGACGGCTGTCTCTGCTGGCGATGAACCGCCTGATGCCTTGCTTTTTCAGCAAATTTTCGATGCTTCTGACTGGAGAAAATGATCCAGCTACTTAGAAATGCATACAGAGAAGAAAAATTCGATCCAGCAGAAAAATTTTGCATAAAATCCGCAATTAAAGCAGCAGAAAAAGGAAGGTGGGACTCAGTGATTGAACTGATTTCGGCAGCTCCCAGTGCTCACGTCATGAACGTTTGTTGCGCTCGTGTGGTTGTCATGGCAGCGCAGAACAAGAAGAGAAAAGCGGTGAGACAGCTGCTTAGCCTCGCCGACTTCAGCGCCAAAGAGCAGTTTTACATTGTGTCTCTGCAGTCCGCGACCTTCAATTGGGACCAAGCTGATGAGCTCATTAAAAACCCAGAACTCACTGGTGCTGCCAGAGACGCACTCTGTGCTCTGTGTGTTCTGAATGTTGCAGCTAGCAAGGAGTGGCAGAAGATGCTTGATTTTGTTAAATGATTGAGTCAGATTTTGTCAGAGTAGAATGCAAGACGGGGCTTTCAGGACAGTAAGAATCGCCCTTTTCTATATGCGCCTATAACTAAATTAAATATCCCCAGGCACTTCAGCAAAAATAGGGTACCTCCCCTTTTTGACCAAAAGTCACGAGATCCCATTCACTAGCCTAAATTTAATGTCCCCACAGATCCGTACCTTTTTCCCCAATGGGTCATCTGGGACAGGGAAAAAAACCTGGGACAGTCATAAAAACTCGTAACATGCTCAAACACCCTTCTCAAACACTAAATTAAATATCCCCAGGCACTTCAGCAAAAATAGGGTACCCCCCCTTTTGACCAAAAGTCACCAGATCCCATTCACTAGCCTAAATTTAATATGTCCCATAGATTCGTATCTTTTCCCCAATGGGTCCTCTGGGACAGAGGAAAAAACTGGGACAGCCACAAAAACCTCGTAACATGCAAAAAAAATCATAATCCATAATCCATTATTTTGTTTATCCCAGCGAGTTCAATGGACCTCACGCTATTATCTGGAGACATTAAACCTAAGCCTTATGGTAGCTTATAAAATATAATTTCACAATACATGATCTCTAATTCTTGAATATAAATTCCTTATGAAATAACCCGTAGAAAAAAAAATAAATAAAAAAAAATCCTGACAATTCAGGAAAATCCTGACAATTCAGGAAAATCCTGACAATTCAGGAAAATCCTGACAATTCAGGAATCCTGACAATTCAGGAATCCTGACAATATTTATTTAAATGATTTATTTTAATATATGTTATACATATGTTATACATGTTATACATGTTCTTAGTAAAACTTATTAAAGTTATTCTTAGTCAAACTTTTTGCGCTTTATCATGCTCGTCATCATTATAATCCTCCAGTAGGTCGTCTTCATCCATCGGATCTTCTCGTGGCGGGCAAGGCTGATAGGTTGCCTCCGGATCATTGGTGGCAAGCGTTGCGAAATTCACATCCTCTTCACAATGCTTTTCAATGGCTCTTTTGTACTTCAGTAGAGTTTCCATACTGTACCCAGTGTACAGTAGTCCTTTGTGTTTTTCACCAAACTTTCCGAAATTGGACAGCCGTTCCGTGAACTTCATGCCGATCCCCAGCATGTTGGCTACTTGAGCGAGAGTCTTGTCGCCCTTTAGGTAGTTGACCAGGCGGCCTTGGGCGAAGTTGGCGAGGCACTTGATGATGTCGATGTCTCCAACTAGCTCCACCAGCTTCTTAAATTGTTGAATAGCCTCGGTGTCTGATATTCCACGATCCTCGTTGATTGGTTTTAATAGCTTTTCCAGTGAATCAAACTGTGTTCGGATCACGACATCATTGCGGCTGTTGTCCTCGAGCTTGATTTTTAGACGTTGGATGAATTTTTTTTCCTCTTCTTTTTTGCTGGGGGTTTATCTTCCTTTTCTTTGTCTTTCTTTCGTTTAGCTCCAACCTCTTTCTCCAGCTTTTCTAAACTTTTAAGCAACACTGTGCGATCTTTAAGATTTAGCTCGCTAACTTTTAATACTAAGGCTTTTGGGTCGCGCTTAGCGATTTTATCAATGTAATCGGCTATGTCAATTGAATTATCCATATTTGAGAGCGAGAGCGAGAGCGAGAGCGAGGCGGGCGAGCTTCCATATATATGCGCCCTGCTAGAAAATTCTAGAATTTTCTGAAGGGAATCCAATGGCTACAAGGAACTGCCTCCCTGCGCCTGCCCAATCCTGCCCAAAACTATACAGCTCATTTCCTGACTTGTGCAGGAGTGTACAAAAAAAATATGCACGGGCTGTCTGTCTCTCTCGTGTACGCTGCTTCTACTGCTTAGAAAAAGAAGGATAGATTAAAACGCTTTCTCTATCCCAAGCTCTTTGAGCAGTCGTCCCAATTCCCTGTCCGGCGCGTGCAATACAAAACCCACCGATCTCTCTTTTCCCATGCACCCGCCAACCCCCAGCCCTAACTTAGTCTTTCCAGCTATAACTCCTTTAACTAATTTCCTCGCCATACTCTCTCTCCAACCACTCGATGCCCCCATACTGTCTAGACTTCTAAGCATTTCCTTGTCCCATCGGTGTTTCTCATTTGGGAAGTCGCGATACTTAATATCATGTTCCATACATACCTCATCAAGCTCATCTACAGGCTCATGACCCGGATTAGGCACATTGTTAGAATCTAACTGAATTTCAAGAGGGTTCAAAGGTCCACAATACTTATATCCAGGGATTGTCCACCCTCTGTTTGGCTTCGGAAGCTTTTCAATTATTCCGTGAATGTCGGGCATTTTAATTTATTTTTTATTAAAAATAAAATTAAAAAATAATGACTGAGAACAAATTACAAGCAATCTATTACCGTGACAATGGTTATTTTGTTGGTAAAAATGCCGTCTCCAAATTAACAGAACTCAGTAAAGAACCAAAACAAATAGTAGAAAAATGGCTGTCTAAACAGGCTGTTTATCAAGTCTATTTCCCGCCTGTTAAATTTACAAGACCCCATTTCAACATCTATAAGCCTAACGAGGCGCACCAAGCTGATCTTCTGTTTCTCCCAAACGACTCTGGGTATAAGTACGCTCTCACTGTCATTGATGTAGCTTCGCGTTATAAAGAAGCAAGGCCGCTTAAAACAAAACAGTCTCAAGCTGTAGCAGACGCTCTGCAAGACATATACGAAAATTCACCCTTAACCTACCCAGACCTCCTCATGACCGATCCAGGTAAAGAATTCATGGGTCGAGTTAAAACTCTAATGCAAAAAAATAATACAAAAATTCGTTACGGTAGAACCGAGCTTCACAGAGATCAAGCCTTCGTAGAAAGATTTAATCTAACTTTAGCCAAGCGACTATTTACTAAGCAGACAGCAGAGGAGCTCAAACTGAAGAGCGGACAATACTACACGAAATGGACAGACAGACTCCCAGTAGTAATCAGTCAGCTTAACAATGAAGTTTCTCGCATGACAGGCCTAAAACCCTCCATTGCAATTCAACAAAACAAAGTTCAGCTTAAATCTCACAATCCACAACAAAAAAATTATCCAAAGCTCCCAGGGGTTTATTCTCCGGAAATTCTCACAAATTCTGAGTTTGTTCGATTCCTTTACCTGCCGGGTGAATTAGAAAAGGACACAAAGAGACGAGCAACTGACCCCTATTTCAGTTTAGATGTACATAAAATAGACAGGCACTTTACAACAGCAACTGGTGACTACTATTTTCTGTCTCAAGCCTTTAATCCTAAATCCCCTACAAGATCATTTGCCAGAGCAGAACTTCTCGTCATTCCAAGTGACACAGAAATAAATTGAAAAATAAATTAAAAAATAAATACGTACAAAAAATGATTGAAACCAGAACAGTTAATAAAATTAGCAAAATCATCGACTCCAAACAACCAGGTTTTGTAACTATTAAGGGTATGAAAGTGAAAGTCGATCCGTTACAGCAGCAAATCCATTGTAAAGATTGCAATCACAGCATTACAGATGAAAAGACAGGTGGAATCCTGCCTCTCGCTGCACTGATTCCAATCATAGCGGGTGCCGTTGGTGCAGCAGGTGGAGTTGCTGGAGGTGTTGCAACGGCAGTGAAAGCGGGCAATGACAGGGCTCACCAGTTAGAGATGCAGAAAATCGCGAGAGAAAAGGGAGTCACAATTAAAGCAGGTGAAGGCGGCCTTTGGGAAAACGAAAACATTTCAAAATCCGACGTCATAAAAGCTATAATGACATTGCATAAAGCAGGATTTACAATGCTCCGGATGTGAAAAGATAAAAGCAGGGATCTGATCAGTAATACTAAAATTAATCAAAAGTTGTTAGTCCAGAGAAGTTCAAGCAAAAGCTAAGGGTGACCACCCAAAAAATTTTTTTTTAAACTGATAGAAAAAACATGCCGAAAGCAAATCCAGCAAAAGATTCTGTAAACTCTTATTTTTCTAAAGATTTTTCGCGAAGCCAAAATCTTTCATTTCAGGACAAAAGCAAATATCTTCAAGAACTCTGTAAGCAAAAGTTCAATACAGACCCAGGATACCTAGGCAGCTATGAGAAACAATTAGAAGTAATAAAGCAGCTACAGTCATCAAATCAGTACACCCCAGTAAAAAACCCAGCAGCTGAACACCAACAGAAGAGCCGCAACCTAGTTAACAAGTACCAAACTCTCACAGGGCAAAATGTACCTAAATACCCACAGAATAAACAGGAACAGGATGACCTGGAAAGAACAATCCACCAAATTGAGTCAGAGATGAACCAAGAAGACATTCAATTTGCAAAGAGAACTTTTACAGACCACTACATAGAGTACACCATTCCCGCCAAACACAACACAGCAAAATCCACAACAACATCCAACACAACGACTCCTGACGTAAATGACTTTAGAGATGACATTCAATCAGTTATCAATCACACACTTAAAACTCGCAAAACCTTCAAGCTTCAGCTCTCGTTTTTATTGGATTTTTATATGCCTACGAAACCCACCGAACATCTTGAATATTACATGACCACTAAGGCTTCACCCTTTAGTCCAACCGATTCACCAGACCCTTTTCTACAAGAAGTTAGTAAAAAGATTGACGCCTTTACATCAAGAGGTTCTGGTTGGGTTGTTACTGGGATTCGAAAAGTTTCAGTTATGATTTTCAAATTCGATCCCCTTAAAGCTTCTTCTTACCTGGAACTACCAACAAAGCTCGCCAATAAAAAGGCATGTATCAACGTGAAGAACTATGACAACTGCTGCGCTTTATGGGCGGTTTTGTCAGCATTATTGTACGACAAGGATCGAGCCCATCCTGAAAGAACTTCCCATTATAAGACGTACTTTGACGAGTATTTTACCAAGTGTATCAGCAAAGGAATATTATTTGAGAAAGGAGGTTTAGCAGTCTCTCAAATCCCCAAACTAGAGGAAGTGTTTAATAATAAAATCAGAATCACCGTATTCGAGTGGAATGAAAGCAAAGAGAAAGTTGAAATTGTTAGGAGTAGCAAGAATATTCTAGACGAAGACCCGACCCGACACCCAGCAGCCAGGCGCATAGAAGTCGATCTTCTCATAATTGGAAACTTACAGTCTGAGGCCCATTATGTTTGGATTAAAGATCTTTCTAGGCTTCTCCACAAGCAAATGACAAACCACAAAGAAGCCGTATCTATCTGCAGATTGTGTCTTAAGTATTATTGTGGTGGTAAAGAAAGTCGGGAGGCAAAACTCACAGAGCATGAACTCACCTGTGAGGACCATCCAACTAACTGCTCTCTTCCTTTCGGTAACCAGAAGTATTTGCGGTTTAAAAATTATCACAAGATGGAGAAACTTCCCTTTATTGTATTTGCCGACTTTGAATGTTCAAATGTTAACGGCAAGCACGTCCCAAATTCAGTAGCATACGTTTGCATTGGAAATCGGAAATACAATAATCATGGACATCTTGGAAATTCTGATGTCATCGAGTATAACCACTTCTTCGGGGAAGACTGTGTTAAACAGTTTATATTTAGAATGCTAGAGTTACGTAGAACATTTAGCTCAATCCCACCTGTGCCAATCAATATGACCGAACAGGATGAGATCAATTTTCAATCAGCGACCCGTTGCTACATATGCAGAAAAGCATTTGAAGACAGTTTAAAGAATCCGAAAGTTAGAGACCATTCGCATTTCGACGGCTGCTTCAGAGGTGCCGCACACAAAACCTGCAACCTAAAGCTAAAAAATAACATCCACGATTTAAATATTTTTCTACATAACGCTCGTTCATACGACCTGCACCTAATCGTTGAAAGAATAGGTGAAATAGAGGGCATTCACCTCGACTGCATAGCTGAGAACAAGGAAAAGTTTAAATGCCTCAACATAACAGAGGTGGGGGCGTCCGGTTCACTAAGTGATTGTTCTGGTTTGGTTAAAATCAAGGATACTTATCTGTTCCTAGCAGCCAGTCTACGCGCATTAAGTAAAAATCTAACAGATGAGCAATGCACTTATACAAAAATCCTGGCACAAATATTAGCAAAACAAGATCCCCTGTCTTTCCAGCTACTCAGAAAGAAAGGCTTCTACCCTTATGAGTATGTGACCGGTTCGCACATCTCGCACATCTTTGAAGGTGAACTTCCACCAAAAGAAAAGTTCTTCTCGCAGCTAAAAAACTCAGGAATTTCTGACAAAGACTATGAGCACGCACAAGCAGTCTACAAACATTTCAACTGTCAAAACTTTTTTCAATACCACATGATTTATCTTTACACAGATGTTTTTCTTTTGGCCGATGTGTTTCAAACCTTTAGAAACACCTGGTACACAGCATATGGTCTTGATCCCGCACATTATGTAAGTTTGCCTGCTACCAGCTGGGAATCTCTACTTAAAATGAAATGGGATGAAAACCCAGACTGGTATGTTGAACTTCTAACCGACATTGACATGTACAATTTTATAGACACAGCGAAAAGAGGCGGCATATCAATCTGCGTGAACAGATATGGAAAGGCGAATAATCCGTATCTCGAATCTTATGACCCAACGAAACCCACAAATTATATCGTTTATTTAGATGCCAACAATCTCTATGGCTGGGCAATGAGTCAAGACTTACCTGTGAGAGACTTCCAGTGGCTCCCCGTATCACAAATAAACCCAGCGTTTTCGATACCTGCGATTTACGAGGTTGACGTAGAAATTCCCAATGAACTCCATGATCATTTCTCTGACTTTGCGCCATTCCCAGAGAATATTAACTGCCCAAAGATTATCGAGCACCCAGATGGCTCGTGGAGCCTGTCTACAGAAAACGAACACACAGCTAAACTCACCCAAAACCTACACAACAAGACTCGCTACAAAATTCATTATAAGCTGCTACAGTACTTCATATCCTTAGGCTGTAGGGTCACAAATGTACATAGGGCCCTCAAATTCACAGAAGAAGCGTGGATGAAACCCTACATAGAAAAGAACACCCAGTTCAGGGCCAAAGCAACCAACAACTTTGACAAGGATCTGTTCAAGCTGGCAAACAACTCTGTATACGGCAAGACTCTTGAAAATGAGCGCAACCGCACGAATCTTAAACTCGTCACCGTTCATGAGCGTGACATCATTCAGAGAAATATTTCTAAACCGACTTTTAAGGAACTTCACGTCTTCAACGATTACTTAGGGGCTGTTCTATTCTATAAGACAAAAGCAACACTCTGCAAACCTATATTTACAGGTGTCACTGTGCTTGATGAATCGAAGCGTCTTATGTACAGTTTCTTCTATGACATGAAACGACAATACGACACTCGGTTAAAACTTCTTTACACTGACACCGACTCTCTAATTCTAGACATTCAGACTAAGGACATCTATCAGGACATGCTTGAACAAAACCACCTCCCCCAAAACCCTTACGATTTGTCAGAGTACCCAGAATCATTTAAAACTTTGAAAGGGGATCAAGTGTTCGACCCATCCAATAAAAAAGTAATTGGTAAAATGAAAGATGTAGAGGCAGGTGATGTTATCTCCGAGTTCATTGGTTTGAGATCAAAATCGTATTTTGTTAAATGCAGTGAAAGCGATGAAAGCAATGAATCAGGAAAAATAATTAAGAAGTCCAAGGGAATTCCAAAGCATGTAGTTAAGAACTCTCTGCATGAAGAGGCCTACAGAGTTGCCCTGTTACATAATAAGAAAACTACACATGAATTTGTAAAGCTTCAGTCGAAGAACCATAATATTTTTACCATAAACCAGAAAAAGATTGGCCTGTCAGGGGCAGATAATAAGAGGGTTGTCTTTCAAGACAATCTTACGAGTCTTCCATTTGGGCACTGGAGGTTAAAAACGTAGGCTGAAGTGTAAGGTTTAAAAACGTAGACTAAATTTAAAAAAATAATGACAAAAAATAATGACGACAAATATTTTTCTGGAACAGTTGGCAAAAGAACTAGAAATCCCAAACTTTAGAGGCGTCTTTATGAAGGATACATTACCTGAATCCCACGCACTGAAAGAATGTGGCATCATGAACTTTGACACTGCCGAGAAACCAGGGTCTCACTGGGTTTGCTGGGTGATTGATCCAAACAGAAAGCATAGGTACTACTACTTTGATAGCTATGGGACGGGCGTTCCTGATGAGCTAAGGGAATATATGGGAGCTCCAAAAATCTACCGCTCAGACTTTATTCTGCAGGGGCTTAGCAGTGATATTTGCGGAGAGCTGTGTATGACTGTTTTATATGCAATGACTAAGACTCGAAAAAGCTATAGGGAAATAATTTTAAGTTTAAATGTTTAGTTTTTTTTGAAGCGTGTTTGATTGCATAGTTTTTGAAGACAGTTTCGATATCATTTCTCAATTGGCTCATGTCATCAATGCTATTCAAATTCAGACGTACATGCTGCTCACTAAGCTGCTCATAAAGTCTTTGAATGCTTTGAAACTCGTCCTCTGAAATGAACTTGTCTTCGATTGCTTTTGAAATGTAGCCGGTGATAGAAGACTGGATGCTTTTCTGTTTTGCTTGCATTTCCTGCAGATGCTTTAGCTTCTGGCGTCTGTTTCGAGTTAGAGCTCCTGTAACCGCTGAAATGAGCCCACACGAGGCCCCAATAATTCCAAGTGGAATGGCGATTGGTGCGGTGATCATGGGAAGTGTAGAAACAGCAGCTGCAGATCCGCTTAGAATTGACACTGACCCGAGAACCATATTAATATACTCGAAAGCTTGACACTGTCTGTTGAAGCGTTTCATTTTTTTGGAGTTTTTCATAAGGGCGGTTTCAATGTCATTTCGCATTTTCTGAATCTCTACAAGTCGGAACTGTTGAGAGTTGCAGGTAAAAGTATTGATTGTAGGATAGAGATTTTGTACGATGGGTTGGTTCAATTGCTGATTTGATTGGTATTGTTGACTTTTCGAATACTGGGGTGCACTAGGTGTTACAGGTGCCATATTTGGTGCCATAGGCGGGTCATACAGAGAATCATTTTCGGCCATTTTTATAGGTAAAAAAAAATAATTTTTCTATTTTACGATGCCCTCTGCACTTATGTTGCTTTTCGTACAATCTCCTCTGAAGTGTTAGCTCGCCGCCTAGCCAATAGGGCGTCTTCAATGTCAATGTCAGGGAGATTGTGCTGTCGTTCCAGGCGACTAATTCGTCTCAAAGTTTTCCCCCACTTGTTATAAATTCTATCCAGATAGAGCGTATGCGTGGCAACATCTCTTTCTATCTTTTTTATTTTTGCAACATTTTGATTAATGGTTGTTCTCAAAGTAGTCAACAACGCATCAGTCTCAGCTTTTGAATAGGAATCAAGGATGTCTCGCTTTTTATTAATCGCTGTTCTAATAGCAGTGTCTTTTGCATTGATTTCCGATTTGAGAGTTTGAGCTAGAGTCTCAACGATGGCGGCGGTCAGCTTTGCTATTTTTGCCCGCAAGTCTTCAATGTTTATTTGATGATGGTGTGCTGACCGTTCCAATGGTTTTAAGCGGCCTTTAATTGGTCCGATCTCCGGGATTTTTTCGTCAACGTTAATGTAGCGCCTGTCAAGGAAAGCAAGCGAGTGTGCAGTGGAGCCACTAGTAGATTCACCAGCAAAGTTTATGGACATTTTTGTTTGTTTTTTTTGGTTTTATTTTTGAAAAAAAAATTAGGTTACTGTTCTTTTCTCTTTGTTAATCATCACGAACTGATAAGGTTTATTCCACTTCTCAAAGCATAGGTTAACAAATTCTTCCTGCGATACCTTTCGATCAAATGGAGGCTTAGTAAAATGGGCAGGAGCAATCACCTCGTTACTTAACCTCTTCAGTCGGTCTTGCGGTATGGTTGGGAACAAGAGGATCAGATTGCAGTTCCCACGAATAGTTTTGTTTGGCAACTCAAACCAGTTTTGGGTAATATAGATTACATTACAGTTGTTGTGTCGACCCCTGGTGAAATAGTTTTCAATTTGCTTCTGGGGCCCTGTCATGCAGTCATCAAAGACAATCAAGTGCTTCCTTCCCTTTTCCAGTTCATCAGGCTGAGGGAGAAGTTTAGTTTTAGGATCAATTTGCGGGTCTCCATATGTGAACACTTTAATGTCGTGCCACTTTTCATTATCTGGGATATGGCTAGCATATTCACTGGCGACAATTTCTGGATCACTGGGCAGCTTGGATTGGTTATTAAAACACTGAATGATATGCTCCTTTTTTAGTTTGTTCTGTAGACCTGCAATCAACATCTTATACTCATCTTGATACAGAGTGGGTGAGTAGATGTGCAGTGTGTCATAGTCAAGAAATCCTGGTCTGAGAAGCATGTTAAAGATTCTGAATGTCTTCCCTGAGCCTGATTCTCCAACAACAATACATCTGAAATGACTAGGAATTGCCTCGTTATGAGTAAATTTGATTTGGTTCCGAGTCCAATGAGGGTTGAAGTCATTTGAAAAATCCATTTTAAAGTAAAAATTAAAATAAAAAAACAACATGAATTTCGCTGGCGTCGTAAATCAACCTTCCAACACTTACAAGCTGTCGTTCCTAGACTCTAGGTACATCAACACAGACGAAATCACAAGACAAGACGCCTCGCAAAACGCAAAACTTAGTGACCTATCAAAACGTATACAAGCCCTAGAATCGGAGAATTCTGCATTGAAATCAAGAGTCGCTGCACTAGAATCGGAGACAAATCTCCTGGAAATAAGGACAAATACCCTGGAACCGCAAACAAATGCCCTAGAATCAAAGACAATCGCCTTGGAACGCCGAATGGCAAATCGCCTTGAGTTCACGGCCGCGGACCGTAAGGGCATCGCCGACGCGGCAGTAGAAAGCAACTGTGTAAAAATACATTCGGCCTTTATATTTTCTGCACTTATGGACGCAATATCGGCGCTACAGATAAAGACATATGGTCATGAAAAACAATCCTGGACAACTTTGTTACACGAAATAAAAAATTTGAAACGAGGCAACCGTGGCAGACCGTCTTGCGATTCGAACACAAACCTTCCCAAATTTACTTTAACAACGTTAGTGTCTCTGGCACTGGGTCCATAACCGGTGCGTGTGTGTGTGTGTGTGTGTGTGTGTGTGGTTTTTTTACTTATATATGTCTTTTGCTATTAGGCTTGTACCCCCACACGTCTTGTACCCCCAGAAAGCACCTTAGTCGTATTTAAAACCGCTGCCTTTTTTAAGATCGGCTCTCATCTTAGCATAAACAGATGGATCAATGCTATCAGCGCTTGGTGCCAATGAATTTGGTGCGAGTGGTTGAACATTTTGTTGAACATCATTTATAGTGTCCTTGATCTTCTTCGCAGCTGTGACTACACTTCCCGCCGCCTCGGCAGCATTTTTTATATTTTCTTTGTTCTCACTGATGACTTTGAAAATCTTTGCCCCCTGGGCGATCAAATCAGCAATACCGTTACCCGATCGCTCTTTTCTTGGATAATGACCTGCTGGAAAAAGTCCAGATCCTCTTTTAATGAGCTTTAATTCGTTCTCATCGTAGTATTTAGGGACGTCTTTTTCGAAGATTAGTGGCATTTTTTATGTGAAAAAAAATTATTTTTTATTGAACCTTGAAAATAAAAGTTCTCTTGCTCTTTTATCGATGTATTTCTTTTCTAGCATTTTATCAAGAATATGAACAAAATCTTTTCTATTCTCATCCTTTAAACCTGTCTTCGCTGCTCCTAGGAGAACAACTAGCCGCTTATAGACTTCAGGCATCCCTGTGCCGGTACTTGCAGCTGATGTATCTGGTGATGTCTCTGGTGATGTCTCTGGTGATGTTTCTGGTGATCTAATGTCTTGCCTTGGTGTGAAAACTCTGTTTGAAATTCGCTGCATTCTATCTGGTTAGAATTGTTCTAGATGCCTCCATACTTGTGGATTTGCCGTTTTGTAATTAGCTACTTGAGTTGGATCTGCTGTCTCAAGTTGAGAGAGTACATCTTCTGCTGTTAATTTTTGAGGGCTTTGTTGCTGCCGAAGCATCTCTTGTTGCTGAGGCATCTCTTGTTGCTGAGGTATCTCTTGTTGCTGAGAGAGTTGTTTTTGCTGTTCCTGGTAATTTATGACTTCTAGCTGATCGGGCAGGTCAAACCATTGTTTAAAGTGCTTATACTTTCTAAAGCTGTTCAGGTTGACCCCATTGTCATGTAAAAATTTGAGTATATCAGGGACTTTAAGGATGTCTATGTCTCTTTGTAAAGCAAAAGTTACCAGATCTTTATAATTTTTTAGCTGTTTCGTAGAAATAGTTTCTTGATTTTTAGTCATGAAGTTGAGCAATACTTGGGTGAAAGCAACTTTCTTTGAGGTGTTTTCTCCTTCCCCGGCCGCGCCTTCTTTGATGACTCCAATACTTTCTTTCGTTATCTCAAGATGATAATCCACAGGATCATTAGAAATATTTTTACGCCAGACACTAACACCAAAGACGAGTTTGCCTTCATATTCTACTGGCCCAAAGAAGTTATCTGTTACTTTCAATTTTTGCTGAGATGCTTGAGGAGACGTTTCGCCAGATGAAATTTTATTCAGCGTATTCTGAAACTGGCTCTCTTGAATCTCATCAACAGCTTCCTTAACTGTTTCAATTGATTTCTTTGCTTCGGTGTATCCCGGCTTGTGAAACTCAGTGGCGGCTTGGATAAACTCATTGTAGGACTGCTGCTCTTTGTTAATTAACCCGGTGACTCGTTTTTCAGCTTCTGCAAGCTTCTCCAAGTCAGAGATGTAATGAGAATTTTTTCGCTTCATTTTTTTATTTTAATTTTTTAAGTTAAAAAATGAACGATCCTCTGACGCCAGTTTTCTATAAAATCAACAAGCCTATCTTGAGTGATGACAGCACAATCAAAGCGACTCAAGTAAGAGTCCCCAGTCATGAAAATCAGAATGAAACTAATTTGGGCCCCGGTCAAACGCTAACATTCACTTACACCGGGTGTTCATCTCTGGTCAGCGTTCACAGTCTAAGGAGCGGGTTTTACATGACATTCCAATACAAGACTAAAGGTGGTACAAATGCTGCTGGTGCTAATACTGACAAGCATGACGCTGATGTCACGCTAATCAGCAACTTCTGGGCCTACATGTTTAAGGAGTTTAGCGTGTCGAACGGGAGTACAGAGCTGGAGAGAATTGCCAACTTTGGTGTAGTGTATGACACTCATTGTCTCATTGAAAACCCAGATTTTATTCAACTTGGTAGCGGCGCTGGCTTCATCCCTAATGAGGAGAAAGGAGACGTAAATGATTCAGGTTTTGCAAAAAGAAAGGGGAGATATAACTATGCATTGGCGGGTGCTGATGATGGCGCAAAGAATCCTCAGTATAGAAATGTAGATATATTTATACCTTTGAGATTCATGAGCGGGTTCTGCAATACTTTTAATCGCCTGACCAGCAACTTTAGCTACACGTTTAGGCTTACTAGCGACGATCGCAACAGGAGTGTTTGGACAGGAGCTGAGCATACTAGAATGGAAGTTAAGCTATCGGGAGTTGAGTTGTACTTGGAACTCATTGAACCAAAGACAGCACTGAAAGCTGAATATTTGAAGGCTATTGAAAAAGACATTGATGTTGCTTACACAGCTTAATAATAATAATTGTGTAAGCTGCACAGCTTACATGTGCAGGGATGAACGCAATGAAAGAAGGCAACAGATTTGTATTAAGGAGGGTTCTTGCAGCAACCCAAGGTACATTATTGTCAGTTTGAGAGATCCATTAACTATAAGTCGTTATGAACATGGAAATGTGCGAACAATTCAGCATGAAATCAGTGATAATCTTTACCCGGCAATGCCACAGAATGGAGATTTTGCAACAAACAAAATTAGTAAATTTTACTGCGAGCTGGTTGACTTAGCCGTTAAGGAGAACAACGGAATCGCTATTACGGCATGGCAGTTCAAGACTCTTTTCCCCATTTTCGGTGCAGACGTATCGGCCAGGCAAATGCCTACTGACAACAGTCCGGTGAATATTGTGACCACTATCGACAGAAGTGAGGCAACACCCGTTGACCTTTTTATCATCTATGCATTTGAGAGGAAAATTAAGCTGAACATGATTAATAATTCTTCGAGTAAGGTTTAAAATATTTTTTTTGTAAAAAAAATGGAAGCGATTGCTGAAAGACTAAACAATATCGTGTCGCATTCGAAGGAAAGTATCCCAATTACAATAACTGGTCGACTTACAGATTCAAGTGGAACTTTTATTGAAAAACTTGAGCAACCCATTCGTCTGGACCCAGAGGCAAATTACCATGTTTATCTTAATGACTTTACTGGCTGGTCAAATGTCCCCAACGTGACAGAAAAGAATAACATGTTTTATTACAAATGGAAACAAATTGGAGGCGAAGTGAAAGAATTTCCAGTTAAATTCCCTGTGAGCACACAGAGCGTGGACACTTATAACTACTTTCTGGAGAACGTTTTTACCAAAAGGGGGCATTTTGAAACTCCTGATGCTAGCAAACCCGAGAATAAACTATTTCCTGTTAAATTGTCCTATGATCTCACTGTAATGAGAGTGGTCATGCAAGTTCATAAAGACGCAGAGGTAGAGTTTAAAGATGGCACTTGGTATCGGGAGTTGGGATTTGAAAAGAAAGTTTACAAGGCGGAAACCGCAGCACCACCCGCAACTCCTTCGCCGGGGGCGGTTATGTTGAGCCGCCAGCCAGCACGCGGTTTATTCATGGCTGAAAATATCGCGGATATTGTTAAAAGTTTGAACAGTTTGATCCGAAGCAATCTCAGTCTGGACTGGGTCTTCAAGGGAAAGCGATCAAATATTTTGTACAACATTTCTAACTCAGTTGCTGGTGGACAGATGATCGTTGAAAAACCCAATCCAGTAAAAAGAGTTGTGCTCTGTAACAAAGAAATTAATGAAATAGTGCTACAGTTTGAGACAGAGGATGGAGAAGCTGTTGATTTTAACGGTGAAGAGTTTGCAATGACAATTATCATTGAAAGGATGTGAGAGAAAAAAAATAAAATGAAATAAATTACAGTTGCTTAATAATTTCTGCAAAGTTATAGTAGCTGTCGTAATCTTTAATAGTTACCCCATGCAAATAATGCCAGTGAATCTTAACCGCTTGATTAAGATTCCGGATAGTTGGTTTAATGTTAGGCCAGAATTTTTTCATATATTCTTTGCATTCCTTCTTGCATTGGTACTTAGATTTGTAATTGGGATGAGGCTTAACATAGTAAGATCCTGGAGAGACAGTTGGAAGCATTTTTATTGAAAATTTTATAATTTTTTTTCGGGGTGAGTACCCTGAGTTGATGCTTGGAAGTGTTTAAGTTGCTAGAATGAGGCTTAGGTTCCGTGTCTCTGGATGAAAGCGGGAGGTGCATTGAACTCGCTGGGATAAACAAAATAATGGATATTGGATTATGATTTTTTTTGCATGTTACGAGGTTTTTGTGGCTGTCCCAGTTTTTTCCTGTGTCCCAGAGGACCCATTGGGGAAAAGATACGAATCTATGGGACATATTAAATTTAGGCTAGTGAATGGGATCTGGTGACTTTTGGTCAAAAGGGGGGGTACCCTATTTTTGCTGAAGTGCCTGGGGATATTTAATTTAGTGTTTGAGAAGGGTGTTTGAGCATGTTACGAGTTTTTATGACTGTCCCAGGTTTTTTTCCCTGTCCCAGATGACCCATTGGGGAAAAAGGTACGGATCTGTGGGGACATTAAATTTAGGCTAGTGAATGGGATCTCGTGACTTTTGGTCAAAAAGGGGAGGTACCCTATTTTTGCTGAAGTGCCTGGGGATATTTAATTTAGTTATAGGCGCATATAGAAAAGGGCGATTCTTACTGTCCTGAAAGCCCCGTCTTGCATTCTACTTGTCAGAGATCAGTGCTGCCTAGATACCGTGGCTACAGCAGCTCAGGCCAGAGAATGGAGCTCGGTTGATGAAATCCTTAACGTTGTCTCTCAGCCGGATGTCAAAGACAAATGTTGTCTAGAAGCTGTGAAGCCCACAGCGGAGAATCAGAACTGGAAGATGGTGCTGAAACTTCGCGAAGCTATTTCTGATGATTCTAAAAAGGATGAGTGCTGCGTGAAATCGCTGCAGCCTGCGTTGAACTGTAGAGAATGGACATTTGTGAAGAAAATGTTAAGACTGATCCAACAAGTGCCGACTCGTGATCACTGTTGCGCTGATGCAGTCAAGTTTGCAGCTGATTGTCAGCAGTGGCAAGAAGCTCGGGAAATAATCAATATAATAACTGAAGATGCCATCAAGGATAAGTGCTGCGTGAAATCACTCCAGCCTGCATTGGAGGCGAAAGCATGGAGTTTTGTCAAGGAGCTGTTGAATAAAATTACAAAAGTAACGATTCGTGATGAATGCTGCATTGATGCTGTCAAAAGTGCAGCTGATTGTCAGCAGTGGAGAGTAGCTGATGAACTGATAGAAATTATCTCCCAAGTGGCTGTGACAGTTAAATGTTTTGTTTTTTTAATTGAACCACTGGCAAAGAGTGGTGAATGGAAAAGGGTCATAGAAATCGTAAAGAAATCTCAGAAACTGACCGAGAGCAAAGACTGTTGGATCGAAGCTTTCAAAATCGCAGCTCTCAACGAGAATTTCGAAACTGCCAAGGCACTGCTAGCAACACGAGGTTCAGAAAATTCTTGCAAAGATGCAATTCGAATTTTGCGTGATTCGGATCATGTCGACGCAATTTTGTTTCTTCTGAATCGTTCAGACGACTTATTTAATAACTTTTCACTGGCCACTGAGTCAAGATCGAGCTCTGGTTCTAAAAAAACTGAAAAAGCGTGGAATTGGCTTCTAAAAATTGTTGTAGAAAGCTCGATTGACTACGAGCAGAACCTAAAAAATCTTCTACTACGTTCCATTGATCGGATGGAGTGGGATATTACCCTTTTTGTCACAGATTTCTACAAGTCAGTCACACGAGGAGATCCAATTGAAGCTATTTATGTGCCTGTAAAAGAAATAACGAGCATGGACTGTTCATTTAGGGTCGTTAACGCAGTGCTGTCACTTACCGATAAGCGCACAAAATCTTTTTGTTCAATAAAGCTGCTGAGCTATTATATCGAAGTTAAAGATTCATCGGCAGTGGAAGCTCTTTCAGGTGCTATGGCGGTTGAAGATGTTGAACAAAGTCTTGCAAGTATTTTCAGAAATGTGCCAGTCACTGATGAAATGTTTCATAATATTTTCTTACTTCTCAATGATGACCACAGCCAACCGAAAAATTATAATCTTTTTACAGCCTTGACATCAGTCGCTATAAAACTCGAGAACTGGGAACTTATTAAATATCTCTTGTGGAATTCTATAGTATCATCGTTTGAAAAGTTCTATGATTCTCAATGTTGTGTTAACAATTGTAGGTGCAAATTGTGCGATTCTAACAGCCTCTGTAGTTACGGGAGTCATTATCCTGATTGCCGTTTTTTGCTTTCACTGGATGCTGAAAACATAGAAGAGCGTTTACAGAGCTGGAGTCGGGATCACGTGAAACACCACAAATGTACATGTTTGAGCTTTAAAAAAAAGAATAGCAATTTTGTGGACTTTAAAACACAGCCAAATGAACTTATTTATATTCCACAGTCACTGTCAATGCACGTGTGAGGCAGATATAAAGCGGTGCCGCGATTTTTTCGCATCGTATCCATACCAATCTAGGGATTTCATTGATTTGCACCGGTTTTTACAAAGATTAGACTTTTACAATGAGAGGAAGCAACATCTGCTAAATGAAATGGGAAAGGCTGCTCGCATTGATGGTCAAATCCCATTGACATTTTCTGAATCAGAACTTAAAAAATAAGAAGAAAACTCCAAAATATTTTTGAATTATATTCAATCTGTTTTTTTTTCATTAAAAATTTCTGAAGGTACACAAATTATTAAAACTCGTAGCGAAGTGCCTGCAGAAATTATGCAGTCAGTCAGTAACCTGCTGAAATCGAATCGTACTTTAAGCCAGCCGGTGTTGAGCCGTATCGTCGAGCTTATTGTCGAAGCTGCCAATGTGGACAGCGTAGCTCAGGTAATCGGCTGCATTTATGAGTGTGATCACCAACTGGCTACTCAAGTCATCACCGAAGCTACGGAATTCGCACTCAAACTGCAAAAGTGGCACCTGATTGGCAAGCTGATCGCATCCGCACCCAACCGCTATGCTCAAATCCAGTGCTACTTGACTGCTTTCAGATTCGGCTGGCGATCAACCGACAAAATTCACGACTGCCTGGCAACGAGTTGCAAATTTGCTGGCGGAATCTGCAATGATGAGTACAGACGAAGACTCATTCAGTTTCTGGTTGGGCCTAACAAAGAGCTACAGGAAGAAGAGCTTTCGAACTTGGTTTCGTGCAATTGCAATGACCCAAAAATCGAAACGCTCCGAAATTTGTTGACCCGGCTGCAAATTCCTGTTCCAAGCTGCCAACTCACCAGGGCCTCACTGAGTCGGCTGGCTTGGCCTTACGCTGTTCGGAACAAAGACTGGAAGCTCATCAAGCTGCTGGCACTGGAACTGACCGACTCGGAAAGGGACCGGAAGTGCATGGAGCTCATTCCAGCGGAAGTAAAGAACTGCCAAACTAAGACCACTCTCATTATAATCAGGCTCATTCGAGATTCACTGAACAGGAGCAAGTGCTGCTCCAAGGCTGCTTGTCTATTTGGCAGGTGTGGGCCTCTAGACTTGCTATTAAGCCTGCTAAAATTAGTGAATGAGAGAAACATTCGATTGCTAAAGCAGTGCCACCACAAGGCCTTCGTGGGAGCACTGAAGGGAAGAAATGGAGAGATTGTCCGCTACATCGTGAAGTCAAAGTTCAAGCCAGATTTCACAGATCCGGACATCCTGCATTATTTGGCGAATGAGGCTCTGCATGGCGACTTTGAGCTGATCGACTTTATCTTTCGTGAGTTGAGCTGTGTAGACGAGGCCCTCTCAAATGAGCACGGATCAGAGACAATGCTTACTCAGGCCCAAGGAATGAGCGATGCTGAGCTGAGAATGGAGTGCAAGGAAATAATCGCAGCTGTGCTTTACAAAAGCATCTGCGAAGGTTTTGTGTCGCTCGCCGCAGCTATTATCAAGTACGCAGACATGACCTACAGGTACAAGGGCGATATGACTTGCCTCATGCTGGCAGCTCAGGCTGGGCATCACGAGCTGGTCCGGCAAATGCTCTCATGCGAAGGTGCAGACGTCAATGCAGTGGATGATCAAGGCCAAACAGCACTCGCTAAGGCCTGCATCAGAGGCAACTTAAGAGTCACAAAAACCCTTCTGGAAGAGGCAGATGTGAAATTAGAGATAAGGGACTGCAAAGGGCACGGCTACATTGATCTGGCGAATCTACACAATCAGAGAGACATACTCAGACTGCTTCGATACTGTCGCACTTCAGCGAAACTGCACCCGTAAGTACTTCTGACAGTCTGCAGCATTATTTGTGCGTTATCAAGTTCTAAAATTGCTATACATGTTTTTTAAATTATGAGCTAAAGAAATTAAATGTTCCATGCGAAAAACATTTCTTTCTAGTGCAATAAGTCTGAGCAATGAAGCAGATCTGGGAGTAAAGGTCCATGAAATTCTCTGTGCAGCAGGCTTCACACAAGGAAGATCGAAATTGCAGCAGAGAATGGCAAGTTTCCTAGAGACCTTGGCTCGAAGCATCACCCAGGAGGACAGAATCATGACGGGAAGCTACTCTGACGGGTGGGGCAACAGCCTGGTGCAGGTGAACGGACTGACTGCTGCCGACTCGGACATTGACTGGACAGTTCTGATTGGCGCGAGAGCGGACGATGAAAACAAACTTGTCAACCTGATCTTTCATCTCGAAAACAGCTGCCGTTGCGCCTCCATTGCGGGACGTCTCAGAATTTTAGACGGGCACGCTCAAGTCGGGTCACCAGCTGGTGAGTAGCAGACACTGTCTAAAAACTCAATTTGTCCTTTATTCATTTTATAAGCGAGAATTTCTGATTTCAGGAAGCCAGCCGGCGGTGGCAGCGGACTCGTGCGGTGTTCGGCCTGCAGAGGACACGTGCCATGCGTACCAGTGCTGCGGCAGCCTCAAAAGTCTGGACAGAGTTCGAAGGCTCCTGCCAACGGCTTCGGAAGAGAAGGTGCACTTAGTGACAGCTACGAGGCCCAACTCGGACAATGAGATGAGGATTAGCTTCAGCTTCCAAGAGAGGAAGATCATGCGAGGCCTCAGCACAATCCAAGGCCAGCTGTTCGTTCTCATCAAGTTCGCTTTCAAAAGGTTGTTACCGCAAGAGTATCAACTGACAGGACTGAAAACTTACCACGCTAGAACTTTGATGTTCTTCATGCTTGCTAAGTTTCCCAATGAGGATCAGTGGAAACCCGAGAAGCTGGTGGATCTACTTAAGGAGGCTCTTCAACTGATGATAGACCTGATGGAAATAAAAGGCGTTACTGACGTTAGCATGCCGCACTTCTTCATGGAGAAAGCATTTTTGTCCGTCAAAAATGCAGGAATCCGAGGCCCGTTTCTCAAGTCGAAAGTTGAGATTTCAGAGAAACTAACCGAGCTCATAAACAGCGTCGAAATCGTGAAAGACAATCTTGAGCGCATCGTTAAGCCCTTGACCTCCGAAGCTTTTCACTTCCACCCGTTCGCCCTGCTGCCGCTGACGGTGCCCCCAGATGAGACCGAAGTGCGCGCAGACAAGTTCGCTCACATTTACTGCGTGGTATTCGAGTGTCTGAACGAGCTGCGCTCAGAAATCTGGGACAAGGCTTTGCTGCTGCGTCAGGCAAAGAAGCTGCCGGACTGTTGCAAGATGGCTAAGCTGTGCCTGTCTGTCATGGCCCACTTGAAGTCCAAAGATCAGAACAGTGCTAAACGGCTTTTAAGGGATAACTCTGAGCACACAGTCGTCAGGTGCCTGATGCCAGATGACGTACTCAAGATTCCGGAGATCGAGTCGGACTGGCTGTGGCGATTCTGCTTTATTCACCATAACCTACCGGAAATGGAGTTCCTGCCTCCATTCTCCAGATCCCTGATCGTCGTCAAGACACCAGAGCGAGGTCAAACACATATATACGTCAACTTCCGCTGTCTGTGGTGGAGTCTCGGAGCTGAGCTTCTAGGAGAATCTCTGGATGTGCAAACGGAAATTTGGCACCAGGAGCTTCAGAATAATGCAGGAAGCGAGGACTTTGAAGAGCTGCGGACTTTGGCTGAGTTCAGCGAGAACTCTGATCAAATAAAATTTTGCATGGAGGGGGCCACAAAGTTGAAAAAGGAGAGGCGATTGCTGCCTGAAGATAAGGAGCATTTTGAAATAATGGCGCAAAAGCAGGAAGAGCTTCGTCTATCAATAAGATCACAAAAGACTATGCCAATTAGTGACCAACTTATCTACATGCTGTTTGTTGTCTCGATCTGCTTTTAC
Organism: Macrostomum cliftonense; assembly: GCA_950096795.1. Lineage (NCBI taxonomy): Eukaryota > Metazoa > Platyhelminthes > Macrostomidae > Macrostomum > Macrostomum cliftonense. The sequence continues at coordinate 130,004 of CATNEM010000150.1, forward strand.
TTCTACTTTTATCTTGACACTATTCGACTTTTTGCGTCACCAGTTGTCAACTTTCCCCACCATGCATTTGAATTCCTTGTCAGTCTGTGGCAATTCACTGATAGCGTTCCTGTCTTAAGACTTCTTCAAAATGCTTTTTTTGCAGCGTCATTATTTTTTTATGTTTTATTTTTTGAACAGATATTAAATTATTTTTATATTAAATCACGGAGAAATCTTTGTTTCGCTAAAAGTCTGTAAAGATTCTACCTTCAGTGTCATGCTTGATAATATTTCATAGCTTTCATTTTTCGATTCTATAATACCTTCAAGTTTCGTAGTAAGGTACGCTCGTAATTAGGGTTTTATATTTTTTACCCTCATGCTCGTAAAAGTCTCCAGTCTCCAGTCTCCAGTCTCCAGTCTCCAGTCTCCGGTCTCCGGTCTCCAGTCTCCGGTCTCCGGTCTCCGGTCTCCAGTCTCCGGTCTCCGGTCTCCGGTCTCCAGTCTCCGGTCTCCGGTCTCCGGTCTCCAGTCTCCGGTCTCCGGTCTCCAGTCTCCAGTCTCCAGTCTCCAGTCTCCAGTCTCCGGTCTCCGGTCTCCAGTCTCCGGTCTCCAGTCTCCGGTCTCCAGTCTCCGGTCTCCAGTCTCCGGTCTCCGGTCTCCAGTCTCCAGTCTCCAGTCTCCAGTCTCCAGTATCCAGTTTCCAGCTTAAGCGAAATTTAGGCTCCGTATGTTAACTACATGAAAGAGGTATCGCTTTCTAAAAGTAGTTAATTTTTCGGGACATCTTTTCAATTTTTTTAGCCTATCGTTCTTGCCATGCGTGCATGTTTCGATATTGATATAGCAATTTCTGCTTCGGTAATTTTGCGTGGCTTAAATATTTCTGCCTTGGATCGTTTTTCGGCTAGCATAAAACAACATTATATTGAATAATGCAGTATTTGTTTTGTCTTTGGAATCACGTTAATCAGTCACGCCCCTACGTAAACTTGAACGGCCGTGGTCCACTAATTAGCAGTGCAAAGCTAGATATGGTAATCTTGATCTGTCTCAGGAAGCTGCCGTTGTCGTAGCTAGTATAACACTTTCACGTGAAACCCAAATTTGCTGAACTATTCATCATCCATGAACAGGAAGTAGAGGAAGAGCTTCACGTGGTACGCAAAAGACGCTTTCAAAGTGATAAATTTTCCTAAGGTTTTAGAAAAATTGATTGAGATGAATCCTAGAACTGTGTCTGAGGAATCAGTTTTCAAAGAGTGAAAGTGCTATTCGAGTGGTTGATAAACCTTAACAGCTAACTTACGAGTACTTTGATTTTTCTGTATTGGAGACTTTTTGACGCTTTTTGACGGCTTTGAGCTTAAGTTCTCAAAGTATTTTTACTTTAAGAACTAATATTTTTAACACAGCTTTTTTCGTAATAAGCATTGCTTCTAAAATGTTTATTGCTACGCATAGATTTTCTATGCGCATCTTACTACTTATACTAGTTTGTCTACTTTGTTTCTTGATATAGCACTATACCAACTCTCGAGCAAATTAAAATAAAATGTTTGCTCCTTGAGCAGTAGCTATTTTTCTGAAAGCAAAATTTTAAACTTACTACTGCTCCGTTTCTAGGAGTAGCTTTATTAGTGTTTTCAAATAAAAAAAACTCTTTCGACCAACAAAGTCATTTTAGCCTGTCCACCTCCTGAATGTAATTAAATTTAAAGCTTAATTAAAGCAAAAAAATCTAGCATTAGTGTTTAAGTAAGAAAATTAACGTCTAATATTAACAATTCAATTTTACTGATAAGTAAAGTATTAGGGTCGTAAGCGCGGTCTTAACTTTCTTAGACTACGAGTCGCTTTCTTTGCCCACGGTAACAAGTTGGAAGCCTTTGAATTGGTTTGCTTTGTGACATAGTTACAAAAAATTGCGACTTAAGAAAGTGCAATTTTTTTTAAATCAAACATTAATTGAGCTATGAATTGGTTTTCTGCAGATTTGAATGTGGGTATTTGGGATACCTATGGGTTTTTTAAGCTACTGTACTTATAAAAATAGTAGAGAAAAATTATAATGTATTGTGCATAATCACATTTAGTTAAATGGTTACCTGCAGTAGCATTAGCTGCAATAAGAATCAACAAAGCTGCAATAGACAGTGCAGTTGGTGCAAAGTTATCTCTCATGTTTACATGCGTTGCGATCCTAATTAGCTAAATAGGGATTTTGGTTGGCAAGAGATAAAATGGTTTTAAGCAGATTTTTTACCTACCTAAGTTGTTCTGCTAAAAATTGAGCAGTTTTTGGCTTTTAGATACAAAATTATAGTTGCGAAGTTACCCATAGCAACTGCAAGAGCTGCTATTGGTGTGTTTTAAAGTGAGAAAGGCTATAGGAAGCCTATACGGTTTTTCAGTTTTTTTAGAGCCCTGTATGGAAGCTGGGACTTCAAAACATCAATTGCTTTGCGCAGCTCATTAGATATGCAGCAACTACGAAAGAAGTATGATAAATAACTATAACCAAGCTTTGGTCTATACAGCCTAATAAAACTTCAGGGCAGATAATTATGAAAGGTCAAAGTAGACTCACCTTATTTTTTAAGCCGAATTAGTCTTGTGTACTTTTAGTTTTTACGTGACCGTATAGGAGTATAGGACCAGTTTATTTTTTTAATTCTTGGGCAGTGTTGTTTTTCTATTTTATAAAATCCCCTCAAATTGCTGTAGTGCCTTGTTAATCACCCTTTTTATTTAGCTACAAGGAGTCAGCATTGTATTATATTGAATCGTTTCTGCTATTACTCTATTTTTCTGCTATCTTTTTAATATGCTAAGGACTATTATTATTTTAAAGCAACAAAAAGTTCATTTTTAACATTTTTCTGATCAATAATCAGTAACGGGGAACAATCCATAAGCAACTACTCATAGCTACGTCGAATGGCTATATCTAACAATTGTCAATTTGAAAAATGGACCACTTAAAGTTACACTAAAGGCACTACTTTTCTTTAGTAGTGCTTGTGTAAAAAAGTTATCAATATTTATTAAAATGACATTTAGAAAACTGGGACGGACCATGATCACAAACACAGATTTCGTTAATTATTATGAAATAGAGCAGTAGTTGTTGTTGCTAGATGCGACCTTTCTGGGGATAAGTAGTCAACAAAAAAGTAGATTAAAAGAAGCAAAAGTGTTACAAGTAACTTTCAGTAATGTACTACTTACATTGCTTGTCGACCAATTCTTCCGCTCTCTAACGATTGTTTAAAATATGTTTTGACTATTAAAACAGTATCCAGTATGATGGACAAAATTCTGAATTTAAACAGGTCAACTAGCCTCGACGATCAAGAATAGACCTTCAAATAGCAACATCGTACAATTTTTATTAAGAATTTTGCTTGCTCTAATTGCTCAATTAGACGCTCAAGTTACTTCAACCGTAAACAGCCAGAAACTTGGCTCCGCCTTCGCTGCCGAAGCTGCTGATGAAGCTGTCCAGGATTCTGGCCGATCCGAACAGCCAGCAGTCGCGACTTTCCGGCCTCACCAGAGCGAACAGGCAGTGGGGCTGCAGCGAGCAGCTGATCAGGCAGTCGGACTGCGATTTCCCATTTCCGGACCACAGGAGGCTGCTCGACACGACCGAGAAGGTCGGCTGAATCTCCGTCACGTAGAACGATGAAGCCTTCACGACTGAAGGAGGTGGAAAGCTTATTTGTGTGTTAGTGAACTGAATTACAGCGATATCACCGCAGTTTGACTTACTGGTCAGAATGTCAATCTCGACAAAGTGTAGAAAAGCTTGTGTTGGATTCAAGCCGCTGACATTCATGTACAGAGCCAGGTATCTGCCTGCGATGGGCCTGCGGCAGGTGATGTTGATGGGGTTGTCGGCTGCGGTCGGCACGTTGGTGTAGTAGAAGCACAGGTCGAACAGGTCTTCTCGTATATTGACAGAAATGGGGCAGCAATGGAAGTATGAAATGGCACTTAGGGTCATGCTGCGGTTTTACCAAAGGTTTTATTGCTTCTTCTTGAGAAAATATCTTGGTTTTGGCGTTTTTTGCAGTGTAGTGGCCACATCTTGAGAAAACAAGACTACTGGTGCTCAAAGCTGCTAGCTAGCTGAAGGGCGCAAAAGATACTGGCAAGTATCTTTCGCTATCGCTAAAGCGGATGGAAAGAGGGACCACACGCACCCTGCTCTACTTCAATTTTGCGCTTCAGCCGCACTAAAAGACGCAATCCGAACTCTCACCGAAGCTGACTTGCGTGAACCGTTGCGGGCAGATGTCGTCAAGCCGGTTCCACAGGCGGACACCAAAGATGGCGTCCGTCTGTTGCATGTCCACCATCCACCAGGGCAGCGGGTCGTTTTCCGCTGTGTGCAGCACATTGATCACTGGTAGTCCGACGTAAATTCCGTCGATGCCAAATTCTGGATCGGCAGCACTAGGTGCGACAGTTGAGATCTTGACAGATTTATTTGTGCCCACGGTAACAAGTTGGAAGCCTTTGATCGGATTTTCATGGCGTCATTGTTACCAAAGCAATTTAAAGTATGATGTTTTGAATCGGTTTCTTGCTACCTATACTGATTTGGGCTCGATATAAAAGTAGCAGTGAACACATAAATTTTAATTTATTAAAACATACATAGTTAAATGGTTACCTGAAATAACATAAGCCCCAATAAGTAGCAGTAAAACTGCAATAGACACTGCAGAATTACAGTTCGGTACCAGATTTTTTCTCATGTTTAAACGCGAACGGCTTGGATTGAGTAGAGCCAAGGGCCAGGGATTAGCCAGAGGAAATGGCAAACGGTAAATTAATAGGGTTTTGAGCTGCTACCTGAGCTGGTGCGCTAATGGGGGAGCTGTTTATTTTTTTTTGTTGGCTCAGCGCATGCTGCTTTAGCTAATGGGATGCATTGTTAGTTTCAAAATTTCCTAGCAACGGAAAGAGCTTCGATTGGGTTTGTTTTAAATGAGAAAGGCTGAAATGGCCTATTGAGTTTTTTTAAATTTTTTAAAGAGCATTTTGTAATAACTTGGCAATAGGCGAGCTAGGCTCTCTCAAAATAAACGACCACTGTACACTGCGCATCTGATAAAATATGCAGCTCTGCAAAAAACGTGGTGGATGATTATAAAATTTCCCCCCCATCCAGCTTAATAACATATCTGGACAGTTACTCATGATAAGTTCAAACTAAACTCCGAAATTTTGAGCTAAATTTATTTATCATGTGTATTTTGAGCTGATCAGGAATTGGGCCTGTTGGGTATGTGAAATAGCTACTTGGCTGTGTGAATTTTCCGGTTTCGAACTTATGCTAGTACCCTTCCACACACACCCTTTTTATACAAAGAGTAGCATTTTAGATACTTCACATAGCTAGATTAGATGAGTAGATTAGGGCCTTGAAGATTAGGGCCTTGTAGAATAGCGCATTGTGGATTAGCGCATTGTAGATTAGCGCACTGTGGATAAGCGCATTGTAGATTAGCGCACTGTGGATTAGCGCATTGTAGATTAGCGCATTGTGGATTAGCGCATTGTAGATTAGCGCACTGTGGATTAGCGCATTGTAGATTAGCGCACTGTGGATTAGCGCATTGTAGATTAGTGCATTGTAGATTAGCGCACTGTAGATTAGCGCATTGTAGATAAGTGCATTGTGGACTATCGATTGCAGATTAGCATAGTTAGAACTACGAGAACTCGTAATTATGATTCTGTTTCAGAGATTTTTGTTTACATAAAAAAATAAAATAATTCCTTTATTAAAAGCAGGAATCGGTAAAATTACGCGTGGGCTACTACTTAAGTAGCAAAAACGGAAAAAATCTTATTTTATATTGCTAAATTCAGGAAAACGGGTTTCATGACGAAATTGTATTTTTTTCAAATTTTGAAAAATAGCACTAGCAACTGTTTCTCAAACTTCTATGCGCAATTTTTTGGCAGAAAAAAAACAAATTCAAGAGTAACGATCTGAATTAGTTTGAAATCTTTTTCAACTGTTTTGTTCACTATTCGATGGCCTGTAACGATCTTTAAAGCAGTTAAAAAGAAGATAAGGACAATTATGGAACAAGAGCGGCGCAGCGAAAGCAGCCACTACCGATGAAGCCATTCTTCGGGATGCTTCTAACAGGTCCATACAGAAAGCAGCCCCCGTTTCCTGGAATGAACAAAGCGAACAGGCAGGCGGGCTGAAGGCCGCACTTGATGACGCAATCCAGCTGAGCATTAGCTAAATCAGACCAGCGTGTCAGGAGGATGTTGGATACATTATGAAAGCTTGACTGCACACTCGTGTCGCAAAGGGATGCGCGTGTAGCCACTGAAATTTACGAAAAAACCATATAAAATTATTGTTTACGAAGTAAAAATTTTGGCAAAAACACTTTCTCACAGGTGAAAATGTCGATCTCAAATATGAGATCTTTGTTGAAAGCTGTCCACACAGCTGGGTTTTTCCTCACACCTACATGGGTAGAATGGTTTAGCACGTTTTAAAATCGATGGCATTCTCAGTTAAGTACAATTGAGACACTGCGGTACATTGCTTCACTGGTAAATTGCTACTATGTTAGATTCAGTAAGGCTGATTATTAAAAAACCCATGTTTGATACTCGAGACAACATTCGTTACTGTATTTAACGAGTCATGAATCTTTTTGCATAGATTATGGTACTGGTACTATTAGACGTCTGAACTTGCGAACTACTTACTAAACCATCATTTGGTCATTTACAATAGTCATAGTTAAAAATAACTACTGTAATTGCAATAACAACAACACTTACCAATGATCATCTGTGTAAATCTTCGATACCAAGTGTCTTGCCGATTCCAAATTCGCACACCAAACACAACGTGAGCCTTTTCCATGTCAATCATGAACCAGGGCAGCGGGTCGCCGCTGTTCGTATGAATCATATTGGCATTAGTGACGCCGTCGTTGACTTTAATAGGATCAGCGGTTGTCATGTACTTTGACGATGCTTTGGCTGGTTTGTTCTTGCCGACAAGCACCAATTCGTTAGGTGGCGTGTTTATGGAGGCTGAAAGAACACATACTTACATACTTGTAAATTAGTTTAATAGCAACCGGGAATCTTTTCAGGAGGCAATAAATCTGGTTGCAATCATTTACCTGTGACCAACGAAATGCAAAATTGAAGAGCTAATGCTCTCATTGCTAAAATTGACTCAGAAGAGAATGCACAAAATTCAGTTGCATAAGATGCGAACTTAATGCTTTCTTCTGTAGCTGCTTTCTTTATTGAGACTGGGCACTAGTGCCACTTTTTTCCTGCATGTGGTTTATTTTTGCCTTAGGAGTTATAAATTATTCATCGGAAAGGGAAGAGAAAAAGATCCATAACTGAGGCCAACAAATTGAAGCTTAAAGCATTAGGCTAGAAAACCAATCCCCCGAAAGAGTTTGTGTGCCAATAGCAAGTGTCAGACAATTAGGCAGCGGAAAATTTGCAATGAAATTCACAACGGAATCAGAAGTAATTGTTAGGGGAGCACGCGACGCTTGCCGGTGGAAAATTTGCCGGCAAGGGATGTCCTCTTGGAAACTTGAATTTAAACCATACTTATCTAATTAGTGGCCAGGCATTTCATTCTTCTGCACCATCCCATTGCGTGACTTGAAGATCTTGTTGAATGTACCTGGGTCTAAAAAACTACCTACATTGAATCCTCTAGTACGAACTTAATTCATAATTCTCGTTTCTTAGGCGCTTTTCTTAGAAGCTCTCCCAGTTAGCCGTTTTTCTTCTTTTTTGACACGTAGGCGGCTGTGAAGTTTACATCAGGAAACAGGAAACCTCTCTTTACTTGCATGTATGCGTCCTCTTTCATCAGCTTGGACAGAAACGCACTGCATTAATGGATATTTACCTAAGAGCTAAAAATTTTCCAAAAGTTTTCTCTTGTCGTTACAGTCTCATTAGGGTTTCCTTTGGTAAAACTCTTCAAACAGAAAAGCGTCTCTAAACAGTTTGCTATTTTTTATTTCCTGGGTAAATACACAGCAGATGTGACTGCAAAGCAAATATGATCGGTAAATTTGAAGCCAGGTTTTTTGCGCTTGAAGGAGTGAAGGAGTTCGTGAAAAAGTTTTAGACATTATGCAAGATGTCTCGAAGAAGTCCGACAGCCCGTCGAAAGTGTTGCTGTCTTCTCGTGTCATATCGCCATGGCGACACGTTTCACGCCCCAAGCGCCTAATTGGGAAGCGCAGCCCTGACGACCGAGTGGATTTTTACCTTAAAAAGCGCTTCAACAGAAGTAGGCTTAAGTTATCGAGTAAAGTTTGTCGTAAAAATTGGCAAACTGTTAGATAACTGTTATTTTGCCAGAAAGTATATTTTTAGTCATTAACAAGAGAAATTTCCCTCGTTTGAACGTGTAATTAAAACAAAATTAGTTTAATATTTTAAGGAAAAATTCTAATATGCTCGATTCCATTACATTAAATTCCAACAGCTTTAAAATTTTGACGATTTCAAAGTCTTATTTTGCGAAATTTTTTGTCGAACCTTTTTGTTTAAATTTGTGCGACTCCATTTCCATTAGCTACGCGTAGATTGCATGCTCATGGCTTGAATTAATTCTTGCTTTGCATTGTTTGGCCTCTCTGGCCTCTCTGATTTGTTACAGATTAATCTCATATCCAATCTCTATTCACAGTGCCTATGGATAGATATCAATCAAGCCCAGAAAATAAGTTAGTATGTTAATGGTTAGAGTAAAAAACCAAGCAATTAACCATTAAAATTTCGGAACCTATCACTCAGCCTCTGTAAAACTTCCTTCACCTCGTAGAACGTGCACCTCTGTGGGTACTCCATGGCGCTAATTTCAATACGTGCAAATCACTTGATACACTTTAGTATTTTCCGACTCCTACAGTTACAATCAATTATGTAGTCATATGCCCGCGCAATGTAGCATGATTAAAAGCTTGATATATTGATTATTGGTTTATTCCTAATTTATCCCTTATAGTAGCAATTTGCATTTTATCACTATTTAAATTAATATTCTTTTCTTCAAAATATTGCTATGGGATACCTAAACACTTAGATAGATATGTTTCTACATCTATCGATATTTGGGAATGAAGTATCCATATTTAGATATAGATAGATAGTGATAGACTCGACCCAGCAGTTGAGTCGCTGCTGCCTGAGCTAGGCCTCGAAGGACAACAGGCCTTGCCTTTTCGCTTGACCCGCCCCAAAATGATGTACTGGTAGCTTGGATGTGACTGAGCGGCTAAGGTCCTAAAGTACAAATATCTGGCCCAAGGAGTTTTCTAAGGTAATCCCGGGGTACGAACCCGGGACCTTGCCACCAGCCACCTGCGGGGATAGGCTCCTAAAACTAACCCCTGACGAGACGGGGCTCCCGGTCGTTGGACCGTCAGCTAGTTTAGGGCGTCAGATAAAGTACATTAGCCGATAATAAGGGACTCTGCACAGGGCATAACGATGGGCTGGCGAGCTCTAACAAGGACTTTTCTAGGGGTGCAGGGGGCCTCTTTCGAGGTGATTTGCGGAGGGAGTGGGATTGAGGGGCTACACCTGCTGACTAACCTGGGGCGGGCTGCTCCATGCTAAAAGTACGTTACTAATCTTAGGGGTTTTATCCCATGTAGAGGTTCGTGGGGCGCCTGGCATGATTAAATGAGAGACTCTTATCAGCCCTAGTCCTAGTCGGAGAAGTCCTCGACGACCGGAAAGGAGATGATGCAGGGGCTGACCGAGAGAACACCTCAACCGGACAGGAGCCAGTCGGGGGACAGGGGTTTGGGGCCTGGAGAGAGTCTCGATATCCCGAAAGGTTGACTTTTTCGGGGCCAAAATTGGCTTCCTTATATGGTGCCGATATCACGCGTCACGCGGTTGATTCGTGAGTCTGACGTCACCCGCCCTGACCTTAAGCTGCAGTTTCAATCCGATTGGATGGAAAGCTGTACATGAGAGGGGTAGACCATGAGTCATCGATTACTCATGGGGGTGGGTGCTGATGACGTCATAGGCTCATTTCACTAATAATGATCGCAGAGAAATAAAAATTACACGGTTGGAAATAGGATGACGTGCTGATTCCGCAAACCTAAAAATATTGGTGGTCCCTGAAGTACCAGCAGAATTATCTCAAAGTACGTTGCTTGAATGAACTAGAACAATAGAGCGGAGGGGGTGGGCGTCAAGGTCACCCGTGGTTGCAGGGGTAGAACGATGAGTCACCCGATGAGTCATCCTATTACAAGTAAAACAGGCTGTAGCATGCCTAGCAGGGACTGTTACAAGCTGGGGCACGCATAGCGATGGAACACTAAGAGTAGGAGGGCGAAAAAGATTCTGGGTTGGCCAAGCCAGGATTCATCAATAGATAGATAGATAAATAAATCGATAGATAGGTAGGCTCGCAGCAAACTCAGGAAAGGAATTTTTAATTTAATAAATTTCTGTTAGCTCAGCCCATGTCGCAAGGTATCCCGAATGGAACAATCAGCGACGGGAACACCTTTGCGGCGATCAGTGGCAATAAAAGAATTCGATTGTTTGCTTTAGTTATTTAACCTTTTTATTATTCAAAGAAAATCAGGAATAATGCGATAGCATGACTCCTTGCTGTTTTTAGAAAAAAAAGATTTTTTCGGAAAATTGGCAGGTCTTCCAGTCCAATGGTACTTCCGTGATTAATTTTTTTGAGACGCAGTCCTCTTTGGATTGATAACCGTATTTGATTGCAAATTCTGTTATCAATGAGGTGTTTCATGTTCGACTATCCAAAACGAACCTGTTTGGCATCTGCATCTCATTCATCTCATCTCATTCATTGGCATCATTTGCATCCGCAAAAGCCCAACAGAACGCAACAAAATACATTTAGCAGACACTAAAAAACACGACACCTAACAAGCATGACACTTCACAAGCACGACACTTCACAAGCACGACACCTTACAAGCACAACACTTCACAATCACGACACTTTACAACCACGACACTTCACAAGCACGACACTTTACAACCACGACACTTCACAAGCACCAACACTTCACAACCACGACACTTTACAACCACGACACTTTACAACCACGACACTTCACAAGCACGACACTTCACAAGCACGACACTTCACAAGCACGACACTTCACAAGCACGACACCTTACAAGCACGACACTTCACAAGCACGACACTTCACAAGCACGACACTTCACAAGCACGACACCTTACAAGCACCAACACTTCACAACCACGACACTTTACAACCACGACACTTCACAAGCACGACACTTTACAACCACGACACTTCACAAGCACCAACACTTCACAACCACGACACTTTACAACCACGACACTTTACAACCACGACACTTCACAAGCACGACATCTTACAAACACAACACTTCACAATCACGACACTTTACAACCACGACACTTCACAAGCACGACACTTTACAACCACGACACTTCACAAGCACCAACACTTCACAACCACGACACTTTACAACCACGACACTTTACAACCACGACACTTCACAAGCACGACACTTCACAAGCACGACACTTCACAAGCACGACACTTCACAAGCACGACACCTTACAAGCACGACACTTCACAAGCACGACACTTCACAAGCACGACACTTCACAAGCACGACACCTTACAAGCACCAACACTTCACAACCACGACACTTTACAACCACGACACTTCACAAGCACGACACTTTACAACCACGACACTTCACAAGCACCAACACTTCACAACCACGACACTTTACAACCACGACACTTTACAACCACGACACTTCACAAGCACGACATCTTACAAACACAACACTTCACAACCACGACACTTTACAACCACGACACTTCACAAGCACGACACTTCACAAGCACGACACTTCACAAGCACGACACTTCACAAGCACGACACTTTACAACCACGACACTTCACAAGCACGACACTTCACAAGCACGACACTTCACAAGCACGACACTTCACAAGCACGACACCTTACAAGCACGACACTTCACAAGCACCAACACTTCACAACCACGACACTTTACAACCACGACACTTCACAAGCACCAACACTTCACAACCACGACACTTTACAACCACGACACCTTACAAGCACAACACTTCACAAGCACGACACTTTACAACCACGACACTTCACAAGCACGACACTTCACAAGCACGACACTTCACAAGCACGACACTTCACAAGCACGACACTTTATAACCACGACACTTCACAAGCACGACACTTCATAAGCACGACACCTTACAAGCACCAACACTTCACAACCACGACACTTTACAACCACGACACCTTACAAGCACAACACTTCACAAGCACGACACTTTACAACCACGACACTTCACAAGCACGACACTTCACAAGCACGACACTTCACAAGCACGACACCTTACAAGCACGACACTTCACAAGCACGACACTTCACAAGCACGACACTTCACAAGCACGACACCTTACAAGCACCAACACTTCACAACCACGACACTTTACAACCACGACACTTCACAAGCACGACACTTTACAACCACGACACTTCACAAGCACCAACACTTCACAACCACGACACTTTACAACCACGACACTTTACAACCACGACACTTCACAAGCACGACACTTCACAAGCACGACACTTCACAAGCACGACACTTCACAAGCACGACACTTTACAACCACGACACTTCACAAGCACGACACTTCATAAGCACGACACCTTACAAGCACCAACACTTCACAACCACGACACTTTACAACCACGACACCTTACAAGCACAACACTTCACAAGCACGACACTTTACAACCACGACACTTCACAAGCACGACACTTCACAAGCACGACACTTCACAAGCACGACACTTTACAACCACGACACTTCACAAGCACGACATCTTACAAACACAACACTTCACAACCACGACACTTTACAACCACGACACTTCACAAGCACGACACTTCACAAGCACGACACTTCACAAGCACGACACTTTACAAGCACAACACTTCACAACCACGACACTTTACAACCACGACACTTTACAACCACGACACTTCACAAGCACGACACTTCACAAGCACGACACTTCACAAGCACGACACTTCACAAGCACGACACCTTACAAGCACGACACTTCACAAGCACGACACTTCACAAGCACGACACTTCACAAGCACGACACCTTACAAGCACCAACACTTCACAACCACGACACTTTACAACCACGACACTTCACAAGCACGACACTTTACAACCACGACACTTCACAAGCACCAACACTTCACAACCACGACACTTTACAACCACGACACTTTACAACCACGACACTTCACAAGCACGACACTTCACAAGCACGACACTTCACAAGCACGACACTTCACAAGCACGACACTTTACAACCACGACACTTCACAAGCACGACACTTCATAAGCACGACACCTTACAAGCACCAACACTTCACAACCACGACACTTTACAACCACGACACCTTACAAGCACAACACTTCACAAGCACGACACTTTACAACCACGACACTTCACAAGCACGACACTTCACAAGCACGACACTTCACAAGCACGACACTTTACAACCACGACACTTCACAAGCACGACATCTTACAAACACAACACTTCACAACCACGACACTTTACAACCACGACACTTCACAAGCACGACACTTTACAACCACGACACTTTACAACCACGACACTTCACAAGCACGACACTTCACAAGCACGACACTTCACAAGCACGACACTTCACAAGCACGACACCTTACAAGCACGACACTTCACAAGCACGACACTTCACAAGCACGACACTTCACAAGCACGACACCTTACAAGCACCAACACTTCACAACCACGACACTTTACAACCACGACACTTCACAAGCACGACACTTTACAACCACGACACTTCACAAGCACCAACACTTCACAACCACGACACTTTACAACCACGACACTTTACAACCACGACACTTCACAAGCACGACACTTCACAAGCACGACACTTCACAAGCACGACACTTCACAAGCACGACACTTTATAACCACGACACTTCACAAGCACGACACTTCATAAGCACGACACCTTACAAGCACCAACACTTCACAACCACGACACTTTACAAATACGACACCTTACAAGCACAACACTTCACAAGCACGACACTTTACAACCACGACACTTCACAAGCACGACACTTCACAAGCACGACACTTCACAAGCACGACACTTTACAACCACGACACTTCACAAGCACGACATCTTACAAACACAACACTTCACAACCACGACACTTTACAACCACGACACTTCACAAGCACGACACTTCACAATCACGACACTTCACAAGCACGACACTTTACAAGCACAACACTTCACAAGCACGACACTTTACAACCACGACACTTCACAAGCACGACACCTTACAAGCACGACACTTCACAAGCACGACACTTTACAACCACGACACTTCACAAGCACGACACCTTACAAGCACCAACACTTCACAACCACGACACTTTACAACCACGACACTTCACAAGCACGACACTTTACAACCACGACACTTCACAAGCACCAACACTTCACAACCACGACACTTTACAACTACGACACTTTACAACCACGACACTTCACAAGCACGACACTTCACAAGCACGACACTTCACAAGCACGACACTTCACAAGCACGACACTTTACAACCACGACACTTCACAAGCACCAACACTTTACAACCACGACACTTTACAACCACGACATTTTACAACCACGACACTTCACAAGCACGACACTTCACAAGCACGACACTTCACAAGCACGACACTTCACAAGCACGACACTTTATAACCACGACACTTCACAAGCACGACACTTCATAAGCACGACACCTTACAAGCACCAACACTTCACAACCACGACACTTTACAACCACGACACCTTACAAGCACAACACTTCACAAGCACGACACTTTACAACCACGACACTTCACAAGCACGACACTTCACAAGCACGACACTTCACAAGCACGACACTTTACAACCACGACACTTCACAAGCACGACATCTTACAAGCACAACACTTCACAACCACGACACTTTACAACCACGACACTTCACAAGCACGACACTTCACAAGCACGACACTTCACAAGCACGACACTTTACAAGCACAACACTTCACAAGCACGACACTTCATAAGCACGACACCTTACAAGCACCAACACTTCACAAGCACGACACTTCACAAGCACGACACTTCACAATGTCGGCACTGCCTGGCATCTACTGCATCTAATTTATTTATCGACGTTTTGAAGTGCTCGTGTTTATGATGAGCGCCCCGCACCCGCGCTGTCTTTGCGCTATCCCTCTTGTCCTGCGGTTTAAATATCCACGCTGCATGCAGCTCTGTGGCGGTAAGGGGGGTTAGACTGCAAGCAGGCCGGCTTAGGCGGGTTGGTTGCGTGGGGTGGTTGCAGTTAATGTGTTTTCTGTTTTTTTCCTGGACGGCTAATAAAATACTTTTCAACGTTCGTCCACTATGAAAATCAAATAGATGGTTATAAATCGTTCCATTCTTCGTTTTTTTATAGCTTCAATGCAGGATATTTTCGTTCGTGCCATGCGCCGTATTTGCCTTCCTGTTCCGCGGATTACATTTAACTTTTTTCCATCTCTGAATTTTACAGTCTGAAAATTGCATAGTTTAGCGTCACCAAAAATACTAAATATGCCACGAAGTCAGTAGCCCGCCAGAATGCATGATTCAGCAAAAAAATTTTTGTAAGTGCAAATAAACGAAATACATCGATTGACTGACATGTCTTGCAAATCAAAGTAATTGCAAACAAATATGGTCTATCTCTGGACAATATAATTTTACTTTGCAGGAATACTAGAAGCAATAATTTAAAAGGGACATTAGCTGAGTTTACGTTCTGAGAATCCATGCCGTTGTGAGCAAAAATTTGTTAATTTTACCCATTTTGTAATGATGATTACTTGAAATTTGTTTAGGACTATCGCATCAACTCCTAAAGAGGGGACGCTTTCATATTCTCGAAATTTCACTTTCTTGAAAAACAATGAATGTCACTTTCACTTCTTCTAAATTTCACTTTCGCGAAACTTCACTTTCTAGAATATAGCTGCTGCGGCTGCTGAAGGTGGCATGCCAAGGACCCGCAGAGGACAGCGCAGCAGACAACGTCGCATTGAGCGACGGCGCGAGCGCAACCGGCGCGGGTGACTCCTCGGTGCTCTCAGGCGCCAGTCGCCCCCGGCCTCTGCAGCTCCTGGCCCGGATCTGCCGGGTGGCGCCGGGGACCGTGAGGCCCAACTCCATCGGGCCCTAGCCGTACCAGGTGGCCGCCTCAGACTCGGCACGCTGAACTGCCGGACCCTGAAGGCCCCCTGGCGTCGCACTCTGCTCGTCCAGCTGGCACACGACCTACGGCTGGACCTTATCATGTTGCAGGAGGTGTCCATCGTGGCAGAACCAGGCCTTCAGACGGAGGACCTCGGCGCCGGGTGGACCTTCCTGTATACGTCGGCAGACGGCCGCGGCCGCGGCGGCGTCGGCGTGCTGATTGGACCGCGCCTTCGGCAGAGCGTGCACTGCGCCTCGCTGTCCCCGCGCCTGTTGCGGGTCGACCTGCACCTGCGCGCTCGCTGCATCCGCCTGTTCTGCGCCTACGCGCCCACAGCCGCCCACCCGGAGGAGGCTCGCGTTTTCTTCGACTCTCTGGCCGGGCAGCTGGAGGAGGTGCCGAACCGCGACACGCTGGTGGTGCTCGGAGACCTGAACGCAGTTCCGCGCAGGTCCGAGCGATCACCGTTTGTCACGGGACGCGACAACGGCAACTCGGATGCGCTGGAGGACATGCTGGAGCGGCTGGACCTGGTGTCGGCGAACACGCTGTTCCGCAAGCCCCCGGCCCGCTTGGCCACCTTCGCGGGCTGCAAGAGGAGGCGGCGGAATGCACGCGGCCGGAATGCCACGAGGC
The DNA here is from genome assembly GCA_950096795.1 of Macrostomum cliftonense. NCBI lineage: Eukaryota > Metazoa > Platyhelminthes > Macrostomidae > Macrostomum > Macrostomum cliftonense. The sequence goes on from CATNEM010000150.1 coordinate 147,107, forward strand.
GGCTAGCGCAACTCGATCACGCGCTGGTTCGTGCTCGCGAGCGCCGCCGCGTCATCAACTGCGACACCATGGCGCCGCTCGCACTGCGGTCTGACCACCGACTCCTGCTCTGTGAGCTGCGGCTAAACGATCCGCTCTACCGACCCCCAAAGCAGCGCCCACGGCGTTACTATCGTGCACTGCTGGACCCCCGTGCGAAGCGCCAGTTCTCAAGCGCCTTTGCTAGTGCGATTGGCTACCAGCACGAGACGGAGTACGCCGACATTTGCACAGCCGTGAGAGCCGCTGCTGAGAAGACGGTTCCGCTGATGCGACCGGCGCAGCGATCGCTTCCAGTCTGGCAGAGCGATCCGACCATCAGGCAGGCGCGGCAGAATATCGAGCGCCTGCGGAGAAACCGGCGGCCCACGCGCGAAGCGGAAGAAGACTTCGCGCGTCTCCTGGACGAGAGTCAACAGGCTGCAGTTGACGACGCCATCCAATCCATCGCAGCAGCTGGCCCCGACGTAAAGAGCCGCGCTGTGTGGACGGCCGTCCGGACTTTGACGGGACGCAAGAGGCGAGTGGCGCTGAATCTGGCCGGCGACACACCGGAGGAGCGCAGGAATGAATTGCGCGACTTCTTCGCCGGCATTGTGAACGCGCCCGCCCGCCCGCTGCCTGCAAGTTTCGCCCTGCCGGCTGAAACCCCGCTGCCTGCTGAGGAGGATTTTCGCACCAGCCCAGTGACCACGGAGGACGTTGTGCAATTCGCTCGGAGAACTCCAGGTGGCAAGGCGCTCGGCCCCGATGAGGTTCCGGTCGAGGCGCTGCGGCTCCGCTGTGTGGCTTCCCAAGTCACAGGCGTCATGAACCGCGTGCTTGCCGGCGCCCCAGCGCCCCCCGAGTGGACGGTCTCGCACATCGTGCCGATCCCGAAAAAGGCCGGGACTACGCGGAAAGAAGACCACCGCGGGATCTCGCTGATGTCCTGCACCGCGAAGCTGTTTAACCGACTGCTCCTCGACCGCCTGCAGTCCGTGCTGGATCCGTTCCTGCGGTACGAGCAGAATGGCTTCCGCCCCCGCCGCGGTACAGTGACCCAGATCCTCGCACTCCGCCGTGTCATCGAGGAGGCGCGCACTCGCCAGTTGACGCTGATCATCGTCTTCATTGATTTTCGAAAGGCGTTCGACTCGGTTTTGAGAGCCGCGCTCCCATTCGTCCTGAGAGCTTATCGGGTCCCGCAGCAGCTGGTTGACGCCATCATGTCGCTGTATCGCGACACGCGCGCAGCTGTTGTGACGGCGGACGGCCTGTCGGACTTGTTCGACACCTCATCAGGAGTCCTACAAGGGGACACGTTAGCGCCGTTCCTTTTCGTGCTCCTCCTGGACTGGGTGCTCCGGACCGCCCTCCCCTCAGCCGACGACGGCTTCTTGCTGCGCAGACGCATCGGCCGTCGCCACAACGAGAAGCGCCTGAGCGTGCTGGGCTACGCCGACGACCTCGCCCTCCTGTCCTCGTCTGTTGAAGCTGCACAGCGCCAGATTGACAGGCTGGTCGAGGTAGCGTCAAGCGTCGGTCTAGTCGTCAACACGCTGAAGACTGAGGTGCTGACCGTGCCGGCCGATCTCCCAGCGGAGCTGACATGCCGCGGCGCAGACGGGCAGCCGACCACGCTCGCACGCTGCCAGCGTTTCACCTACCTCGGCGGCCTGGTGCCCTCCGTTGAAGAGGACATCCGGCGGCGCAGAGGACTTGCGTGGGCGGCCTACCGGTCGATACGAGCCGTTCTCCAGTCCAAGGCGCTGCCCGACCGCCAGAGAGCTCGGCTATGGCAGGCGGTGGTCGAGACCGTCCTGCTGTACAACGCCGAGACGTGGACGCTGACGGCAACGCTGGAGCGGCAGCTGGACTCGGCGCACTCGGGGTTGCTCCGTGCAGCCTTCCAAGCTGACGAGAGCGTCGGGACCTATGCCCTGTATCAGAGGGCCCAGCTGCAACGCCCGTCCACCATTCTGCGCCTGCGGAGACTGAAGCTGGCGGGCCACGTGATCCGGGCCGAGAGCTACTGCCCCGAGCCTGTCCAGGACGTCCTGCTGCTCACCACGCAGGGTCCGCTCAGGCGAGGCCAAGCCCGGACCCGGAGGTACGTGGACTGCATTCTGAGCGACGCCGGAGCGCCCGACACCGCCAATGGCCCGGACTTTGTCCGCGCGCTGGCCCTGAGACGCGCCATCTGACGTGCCTCTCACTATTGCGCTTTTGCGACTCTGGGGCGCGTATTTTGTTGTTGTTGTTGTTGTAGAATATAGATGCTACGAGATACGAGTATTCTACCTCTAGGCGTCCATGACAAGACTGACCATATAGGAATGACCATTGTGAAAATGACCACACATATCCGTTTTGAAGTATATTAGTTTTCGATTACCCACATTCAAACGAAAGCATCATGAGATGAAAATTAGCGAAAGTGAAGTTTTGAGAAAGTGAAACGCCCCGTAAAGAGTATTATAATCGCACCATTCTCCAATTATTTATTCCTACTCCAAAGTAAAAACAAGTCGAGCGCAGAAGCTAGTAAAATGGGCGCTGAAGGACGTGTTACTTAGACCGAAAAGAATGCACGCATTGCTTTCCGGAATGATGACGGCAAACTGGCAGGCAGACTTCAGAGCGCACAGCATAACGCAGTCCAAGGGTAGGTTACTTAGGCCAGACCATTCGACGAGCGGGCGATTCAAAGCTGATGATAAATTCGGCGTAGTACTTTTAGCATACAGAGAGGCACCATTGGCTACTGAAATAGGACGCAAGTGAAGTACGCAATAACACGAATTTCATTATTCATGTCTGCAAAAGGAATTGTTCCATTCTCACTGGCAAAGATGTCAATCTCAAAGATGTTCAGATAACGATCACCGCCAATGAGACCCGTCAGATTTTTGTACAAAGCCAAATATCGGCCCATCAGCGGTCTGTTGCAGGTGATGTTGATCGGGTTGTCCGCAGGGCTCGGCACGTCAGTGTAGTAGAAGCACAGGTCAAAAAGGTCCTTGTTAAAGTTCGTCCACACAGTCGAATTTTTCGTAACACCTGTAAGCAATTATGGCGGTGGGCGAGTGGCTCGGCGGTCTAGCGCATCTGCCTTGTGTGCCGCTGGTCCAGGTTCGACCCTGCGTTGTAGGTTGTCTATTTTCCCTAGCGCGGTTTTGTGTGCAGGGTCACATTAATTTGGGGCCCTGTGCATGAATTGATTGGGCTATGGGCCAGTTGTGCAATTTACGCAACCTCCTAAGGCATAGAGAGTGTACATTCCTGGAATTACCGGTCTGTACACCCTGTGAGTGCGTGACTGGGTGCCGGCCAGTGTGTGTGCCTATGCCTGCATACCGTATTTAGTGTGACTGAACGCGCTTCAAGAGTCAGCGCAATGGACAGTCATGCCCCGTTGCTGGTTGTGGGACGTGTGGCGCTTTAAGCGTCAAAGTGCCTGCAAGCCCTCCTGCAGATTTAACTTTAACTTTTAAGCAATTATGGCACTTTTAGAGTCACTCTAATTAATATACAGGTATCTTGATTAAAGTACAGTAAGTTGAAAGCTTAAACAGCTCCATCAGCTAACCGAAGCTAATCTGTGTGAAACGCTGCGCACACGGTCCATCCAGCCGGTTCCAGACTCTAACGCCGAATAAAACGTGCGGCACTTCCATGTCCAGCATCGCCCAGGGCATCGTGTCTTCGCTACGCGTATGAATGATATGGCTTAGAATGAAAGTGGTCGGATTGCCAGTGCTAACACCGTCGTTTATTTGAATAGGTGATGCACTGCCATCGTACATGCTTGACGTCTTGGCCGATTTGTTTTTGCGGATTGGTGTCAGTTCGAAACCTGAATTGTCATCAACAGGGACGAGTTAGTTCTTTTTTGCGACTCTATCACACGTTTAAATAACAGGTTTCTTACCTATTGCAAATGAAATATAAATACAAAAAGAAAAAGCTAAGAGTCCAAGGCGACAGACTCGATGCATATTTTTCGTGGTCGTACTAGCTTCGCTACTTTTCTTGGTTTAAATCAATCTAAATTTTTAATGAATGCAATAACTCTACTGATTTCTCAGAAATTCATGTCAGTAGGGATATCAGCACGCATGAAAGTTAGCTACTAAATCGCAAAAAAATCTACCCAGAGCTCTATGGCTGCCGCTAGGTTTTCATTGGTTGCCAAGGTACTCCAGCTACCTTAAGCTCGCCAATTGCTTTCTTGGACTAATAGTTCCTAGTTTTTTTTGACGAAACGGGAGGCTGAATTGACACATTGACGAGCACCCACTTCACTACAAATCGTTATTTTTGGACTTGCATCGTAAGTATACTAGCAACATGATAATCGATTGGCTAAGTCAACGTTAGTAAATGCTAGGAATTATATGAATTAGGATAATTTGATCCTATCATAAAAAAGTGAAGAAATCGCAATTACCTATCAGAAAGGGGAAAAAACTTGATACGGGGCAGATAATTTTTCCGCAATACAATCAGCACTTTGCAAATAGTTACATACATAGGAGAATGCATGGGCTGCTTGCTGCTAAAGGATGCTTTTAGCCATTCGAAAGCATCTTTGGAGAGCCATTAGCTATGCCTTTAAGTCCTGCACGTACTTTTGTAGACAGAGTGTATCTAGCTAACATTAGCGGTACTTACATATACGTGTAGTTACATTTCTGGCGTCCTAGCGTTATGTGAGCACATAAATTTCCCAGAGAAAAATCTACACCAATTTGATTATTCTAGCTCGTATCAGCCTATTGACAAGAGCCTGTCAAAGTAAATCTACTGCGAGTCAGCTGAGGCTTAAATAAGGCCTTTCTGCCCAGAAATTAATGCTCTTCAAATCTGCAAATAACATATTTTATAGTGTAGCTGACTTAAAACACGGGATTGGAAACTGCCCAAATCATGCAATAAAATGATTGAAGGCCAGTTTCTCATTTGCCCTCCCTAGAGTTTAATATAGGAACGTTGTGCATCTGGAACGATACTTGGCAAAGTTGGTACTGGGAGCCAGAGTGGAATGGGAATTGCAAACAAGTGGGCTGCTCCATGTAAATATCAAGTTGTAGCGAATTGTCCCCACAGCTTAGAAACGGTCGGGGGGATTACGTCGTCGATAGGGATGCGATTTTTGTTCGAGCGTGCATAACGGGCGAACGGGCTTTCTTAAAATTTTCTAGCAGATTTGCACCCTGCGCCAATTATTCCGACTCTATACTTTAAAATGCGTCGAAATGAAACCTCTTGCACGCGACTTCCAGCACTAAATCTGTCGCGATAAATTTCGTAGACGTAGGTGTAGTATCAAATATGATACTTGGAATCGAAAATTTTGAAGGTTTTGATTGTGGGGATGCATGAGTGAATAATTTAAGCTCAGCATAACTGTTCAAGAGTCGCCTGGACCTGGTCCAATTAGCGATCTACTGCGCCGCCGGGACTTCAGCTGGCTAGCTGCGTCGTTCGCACCGAGTCGTACTTTTTGGAACCGATGCAGGAGGTGCTGCTGATCACACTACGGGCGCACTTGTAGCGAGGACAAGCACGGACTGTGCGGACAAGCTAGGCGTTTCGTCGATTGCTGCTCGCTGACGCCGGTGCCCTTGATTCTCTGCCTGGGGCGGCTTTTTTTGCGTCCTAGCAAAAAAGGAACGGATGCGTAGAATTTTTCCCTTTGACAGCGTAATTTGCTGCTGTTGTCGTTATAAATATTCAAGAGATTAATAAAGCGCCCATATTCCATTATTCATTCCATTAATGCAGGTTGTTCAATTTCATTCAGAAGCAACTTCCAATAGCCTCTTCGATTTTCTCAAGACTTAGGTGTAAATAATTCAGCTGAAGCTTATTAATTATATAAGTGCATACAATATTTCACTTGTTGTTGTTGCTTTCTGTGAGGGTGCATTATGATTAGTTGACTGCTCTGTTGTCAGTTTTAACAAAAATTAATAATACTGACAAAAGCGGCAAAATAAACTTTATATTTTTCGAATTAAATGTAGGAACAGTTTGGTTAAGAAAATACTATGCAAGCATTTAAAATACTATTTTGTTATGCACTTTAGTTGTTTGAGTTAAGTATCTTTCTAACAAAGTTCGTCAACCCGAGCCGGTCACAACGCACAGCTTTTGTCTATTTCCGTTCCTGTATGAAAGTGGATTGCGTCTTTTCTCTCCTGTGTTAAACGTGTTTAAGCTACTTTGATTGCTGACTCCACACAAATATGTGACAAGTCAGTTTGGTTGGAAACCTTTTTCACTCATTGTTGTTGATTATAGAGGAAGATTTAGCAAAACACTAAACTGAATTAACTGAATTAAACTAATTCAGTTAGCTCAACGCTGCGCTTAAAAGACATCATATAACCTTAGACTAGAACTGAGATGTGGATAATACAGACTTTACTCCACCAATTGCCTCTCACTCAAGAGACATTCAATGAAAGGTAAGCAAGCTAATGCTCTTTACTATTAAACCTCTAGCAGTTTAAATGAGCCTTACTAAAAGAAGTAACTTATTGCTTTAATTTGTCATAAAAGTATTGTTAATGCCTACTGTATAACTATACTTCTTATTATTAATTTGATGCTAAATCATTTTACAAGTTTTACTTTTAAATTACAAGTATTGAAGCCTTGTAGGCCTAATTTGCAGAACATAGCTAATAAAAACTAAAATTTTATGCTCAAGGCAGTAGGCTCTTCAAGTATAAATAGCCTATTAAAGAACAAAATTTGCATAAGCAATAGTGGTTATATGGTTTAAAGTTTATAACTTAATCTCTCAGATTAGGCCTATTGAACAAAAGGCCTTTTATTAGAATAAAAGGCTTTTTTTCTTAATTTTGTATAAATATTCCATACCATAGTCAGGGAGGTTTTTAATTTAGTAATAGTCCACTTAGGTAATAGCAATTTCAATAATTGCTTCAAACCCATAGTCAGGAAGGTGGCACAGTGTGCACTGGAGTAAATGTAATTGCCACACTTAGAGACACGGCAGCCGTGTCTATAATGCAAAAGCTTATAGACACAGCAGCCGTGTCTGCAAGTTCTGACCAGGACCATACTTACAGACATGGCCGCCGTGTCTATAATATTGGAGCTTATAGACACAGCGGCCGTGTCTCTAAATTGTCCATGTTAATAAGCTCCAACATCACATTAGACATGGCCACCGTGTCTTTAAGCTGACTACATTATCAAAACGGCCACCGTATCTTTACTTTAAGCTGTCCCATTATAGACACGGCCGCCATGTCTTTAAGCTGCCACATTATCGGTATGGCCGCCGTGCCTATAAGTACTCCGAAATATAATAGGCCCTATAAATCATTTTTGAATTCGCACAAATAATTTGTTTTAATGTCAAACAATAATATAGTATTATTTCGCTAATGTTTGTTTTAATTTGTCTAAATAATGTGGTATTATTCTAAAATGTTTGTTTAAATGTGTGGTAATAATATAGTATTATTGTATGAATAATTTGAATATATTATGTTATTTTTAACAAGTATAAAAAGTAAAATGGTATAAATATAGAAGTCCAAACAGCCCAGAGAGGCATGAGGTTTCAGCCCTTACAAATAAGATCTTTGTGCAAGCTAACATCCAATTGGAGTGTTGCAAGCCAAGACTTATTCATTTGAGCTAAAGGCTTGAGGTGTGTGAAGGATTCGAAGATTGTTCACAGATACTGCACAGCAGGTACATAAAATAGGAGTGAGAAGTAGAGTACCGGATGTCCAGAAAAAATTGATAGTGTTGTTTAAGTTGCTATAGCAGGCGCAATTTTGAACCCATTTTTCGTTTTTCGGTTTCAATACTTCAGACAACTATCCAGCTCGCTATTGCTATAAAATTTTCACATCTAAAGCTGCAAATGTCTGCACAAGAGCAGAAGCGCCAAATCATCGCCGAATTGCTTGGCGCGGGAGTGCACCCGAAGGCAGTTGCTGAGCAGCTGAAGGTTGGAATCGCAAGCGTTTATTGCATTAAAGCTGCTGTAAAAAGCAATGCCAACCTTGGCCGCAAGTCTGGCAGTGGTCGCCCACGGTCTGCTCAAACACCAGCAACCGTGAGAGCCGTCCAGCGCAAGATCCGTGTGGACCCAAACTGCTCCATCAGGAAGCTGACCCGGGAGCATGGGATTTCGCGCATGGCCATGCACAAACTGGTCACTGTTGACCTCGGCATCCAGTCCCTGACCCGGCCAATCCGCCCCCTCATCACAGAGGCCCAGAAGGAGAAGCGGCTGCAGCGCGCTCGCCGACTCCTGAACTGGATCAAGGGCCCTGGCGCCGGGAAGACCATCGTTTTCTCTGACGAGAAAATCTTCACGGTCGACCCAGTGCGCAATGCCAGGAATGACTGACGCCTGGTCCATTCAGCAGCTGAGGAGCTGGCAGCGTCCAGCAGTGTGACCAGGACGAAGCACCCTGCGTCAGTGATGGTCCTGGGAGCAGTCTGCTCTGATGGCTGCAAGTCACCACTGGTGTTCGTGCTGTCGGGTGCCAGACTGAATGCTGCAGCCTACCAGCAGCTCCTGGCGACCCACATTGTTCCCTGGCTGGCTCAGCAGTACCCAGGCGGCGACTACGTGTGGCAGCAGGATGGGGCGCCAGCACACACCGCAGCCACTACTCGCCGATTCCTCACTGAGGCAATGGCTGAGTTCTGGACCCCAGAGATGTGGCCGCCGTCAAGCCCAGACCTGAACCCCCTTGACTTCAGTGTCTGGGCGCATGTGCAGTCCATCACCTGTGCAAAGTGTCACACGAATGTTGAGGCTCTGCGGGCTGCGGTTGCGTCTGCATGGGCCGGCATGTCAGCCAACTACATCCGCAAAACCTGCACATCATTTTGGCGCTGTCTCGAGCAGGTCATCAGCAGTGGAGGCGAGCCGCTGGAGTGATAAGTAGTGCAGTGGGTGTACCACCTGTGGTACAATTATAAACTTTTCAACTGATACGGTTGTGGTTTTTTTGCAACAAATGTAGGCCTGTACCAAAATTATCAATTTTTTCCGGACACCCGGTAAAAGTAGAGTGAAAATAGGGGAAAGGCCGCGACCCTCTGTTCCGCGGTACGCCTTTCAGACTGGAAACAGTGCTTGCCACTCGGCACTGTGTTAGACGCTACCAAGATTGATGCAGCAGTAGTATAGGGAATATATGAAGTAACGTTATATAGGCTATAGTATAGGAAGAATATAATTTATGACATTAGGACAGCAGCAGTAGGAGAAGGAGCCCTACCACATAAATTTTGGTTGGACAATCTGTGCGCTATCTAAGCACCAAAGTTAGAGTGAAAAGTTCAAAGGACCAAAAAAGGTCCCACAGACAATTTCTTTTTACTTCCTTCTATTTGCAACATTTTTGCTTATACTCTCCTCTAAATCTTCACAAAGTAGGCACATTTTTGCCATTTTTGCCTATTATATTAGCAATTTTGTACTACTTATGTGCCAAAATGTGCCAAGACCCTTCGTGTGCACTGCACTTGTGCGCCAAGACCCTTCATGTGTGTGGGAATTTTCCCCCAAAAAGGCCACCTTCCTGACTATGGCTTCAAACTAAAATGCAAATTATAAATGAATGCTAAAACATCAAAACTTAAATTAAAAAATTACTTTATTGTCTTTGTTTCTCTTCTAATTTAAAATATCCTAGCTTTTTTGAGATATTTTCTAAAATTTGAATTGAATAAAAAGGTTAATAAATGAAAGTCATATAAGTTACAAAAAAGTTTTTAGGTTAACTGAATTGTTTATACTTCAAAGCCCATAGTCTGGATCATGTAGTACACACCTAAAAATTTGTGCATGCATTAGATTTGCATGCAAAAGTTGGTGTGCATGGTTGGCACGCATTGGCATATAATGCATACATCAATATAATTCATAAAAATTTTCCAACTTTAAATACACATAAGCTTACTTTTTTCATCATAATTGTCACTTTCATAGACATTTTAATCAATTTAAACAAAAAAACATTCTTTGCCTGATTACATATGTGTAACTTGAAAATTTCAGTCAACCAGTGCAACTTAGATTAAAAAATTTGCGGTTTACTTCAGGTCAAAGTTCAAAGGACCAAAAAAGGTCCAGCAAACTACTTCCCAATTCTTCTCAATTTTGTGACTTTCCCTCTCCTTTTTGTGACTTACCCCTTCATTTTTGTGACTTATCCCCTCATTTTTGTGACTTACCTCCTCAATTTTCACTGATTTTGCAACTAACATTGGCAATTTTGTGACTTACATAGGCAATTTTGTGATTTTTATTGACAATTTTGTGACTTACCTTGGTCAGCCACCAAATCAGTTGGCCAGATCAGCCGACTCGGCCAACTGTTGCACACATATGTTATATAATATCCTTTGGTTAACACAAAAAATGAAGTTAAAAAGGTTTCGAGTGGATTGAGGGACCTTTTTTGGTCATTCCTAACTTTTGTGTGCAAAACTATTTTTTGCATGCATTATGGTCTAGAATATTTTTTTGGGCATGATGCCAGCACAATCCAGACTATGGTTCAAAGCTAGTAGTCATAATTTTTTTATCCAAACTTTTGAGTTGGCAACTAATTATAATATAATAATTACTATACCAAGTACTTCTTCACCATGATCTACAATTTATGGTCTACTTTTATTAGAATATATTTGAAAAATTTTAGCTGTCAAGAAATAAAAAGGGAAAAAGGAAGGGAACTTCCTAAAGTAGCATTTTTTATATTATTATAATTATTATCATATATTTAAAACTTAGAAAATTTGGTTAGCCAGTGCAACTTAGTTTTAATAAAATTTGTGGCATAAAAAATTCATTTAAGAAAAGGGTCTCACTAGCTAGCTTTCAGCTTTACCTTATTGTTCATAATATACTTCAATCGAATTTGCACTCTATTTCCCCCATTTTGCAACTTACATAGACAAATTTGCACTTTACCTTCTCGATTTTGCAATTTACTTCCCCAATTGGGACCAATTTTGCAACTTATCTTGGTAAGCCCCCAAAATTAGTTACGTGGATGGGCTGACTTGGCCAACTGTTGCACATGTATAATTAAAATATTTTTATATTTTTATGTTACTAAAATTATGTGCCATAAATATTACTTTTTAACAAAATAGGAGTTAATGACGGTAATGTCACCAAAGTGTTTGTCTAACCAAAATGGCTATTACCAAAGTGATTGTATTCCATAGTATTCACCAAAATAAGGGGCCATAAGACCTAAAATTCATAATGCCAAAAATTTGTAATGCACTGTCCTCTATAATAGAAAAACCAGTGGTATTATGCTATTATTTTTAACAAAAGAAATAGATGTATAATATAAGTGCTAATAATTTTTATGTATTTGTTAAATTTTTGTATTCAATTTTCCAATTGGTCCTGATTTTATGTAACAAAATTAAATTGTTACATTTTAGTGCTTGTTAAAGGTGCTCGTGTTGATATTGCTTTTGTCATTTTTGATTAGAGTTAGTTTAATAGGAAAACTCATGCCAAAGACTTGAAACTAGCTGAAGTAGCCCATTAGACCTATTTTATTCAAAAAATCCTAATCCCTCCTTAAAATAACACACACAGTATTCGTGAACTGTCGGACAAAATCGCCAAACAAGGCCTAGCAAATCCGCCACAGTTAGCCTCTCTAATCAACTCGTCCATTGTTCAAACCGTTGTTGGACCAAATCACGTGGCTTTTCTATTTGAAGACGGTCGAGTTTGTCGTTTGGCATTTTCTTTGACTGCATCTAATGATAAAACAGACGGCGGCGGCAGTGGAGGAGGAGGTGGCAGTGGCGGCGGCGGCGGCGGAGGAGGCGGTAAGAAGGGCAAGTCGGACAGCCAGCAGTCGCATCATCAACAATTGTCGTCTCAGCTGAGAGGCAGCGGAGGCTTCAGCAGCGGCGGCGGCAGTGGCGGCGGCAGTAATCGGTCATTCTACGATATCAAATTGAATGTTTTTGGCATTGGCGGCGGCAGTGGAAGTGGCGGCGGCGGCGGCGGCGGCAGTTCGAGCGGCTCGTCTAGCAACCGGCCGGGACCGTCTGGCTCCGATCCCGATGGATCTTCGTCTTCGTCGTCGATGGCCGCCGCGGCGGCGGCTGCTGCCGCCAGGGGTCGGGTTATTCAGCCAACATTTCTGTCTGGCAGTCGGGGCCGCGGCCTGCTGCGGGATCTGCGACGTAGTGGCGTTATAATTGGCCGATCTGTGAGTTTCTTTGATACGAGTTGACTTAATGAATATGAGAGAGCGTTGAACAGTTGAGGGATGAGATTAGATGGAGAAATTATTATATAAGGGTGGGATTAGATCACATAGAGGTACGATGATATTTTTGGGGGATGAGATTAGACGTATAGAATGAGACTAGCTCTTCGGTGCCCCCCCCCCCCCAGGGGGGCGCAGACAGGTATTTAAAATCACTCACGTACTCAACAGAAATCTCCCTACGCAGCGGGAAAATCCCTGCAGCAAAATTAAAGTCTCCCTAAAAGCATAATATCCTTCCGTATATTTAGAAGATCTACTGAAAGTCTCCCTGAGCAGTTAGACAAGTGCCTCGAGCACTTGAAAAATCTCCCAACCAGCTGAGAATCTTTCCGAGCAGCGAGAAAATTATTGAGAGCAGTCGAAAAATCTCTCCCTAGCAGTAAAGTAGAAAACCCTGCCAGTAGTTAGAAATTCCCTTTCGAGCAATCGGAAATCCACCAATCAGATAGAAAATTTCCCCGGGCAGTTAAAAATCCCCTAAACAGACCGAAAAGTCCCCACAGAAGAAAAATCTTCAGGTTAAAAATCTCCCCGAACAGGTAAAAATCCCCCCGCAGACAGAGAATCCCCCAAGCAGAAAGAAAATCTCCTGACCAGTTGGAAATTCTACCTGAGGCAGTTGAAAAATCTTCCAGTGCATTCAAAAAATCCCCTTCAAGCAGTTAGAAAATATAACTGAGGCAGTTAGAAAAACTCCTCATGCGGTTAAGAAACTCTTGGAGCATTTAGAAAATCCCCCACGAGCAGTCCGAAATCACCCAAGCAGTTAGGAAGCCCCGATAAGATAGAAAAATTTGTCCTAACAGTAAGAAATCCCTAAGCAGACAGAAAATTTCCTCGAGCAGTTAGAAAATCTCTTTCAAGCAGTTAAAAAGTCTCCCCGAGCAGTTAAGAAAATCCTCAAACAGACAAAAAATCTCCCTGAGCAGTTAGAAAATCTCCTTCAAGCAGTCCAAAATCACCAAAGCAGCTAACATTTTTTCGAGCGGCTAGAAAATTTTTTAGAGCAGTGGAAAAAGCTTCCCCCAGGATAAGGTAGAAAACCTATGAGCTGAAAAAAATCCCCCTAGCAGTTAGAAAATCCCTTTTGAGAAGTCGGAAATTCCAATCAAATAGAAAATTTCCCCGAGCAGTCAGAAATCCCCTAAACATAGAAAAAACTTCTGCGAGCAGTCAGAAAATCTTTCCCAAGCAGTCAGGTAGAAAGCCCCTCAAGCAGACGGAAAAATCCCCCCAGCAGTTAGAAAATCCCCTTCTGGGAGTCAGAAATCCCCCAAGTAAACAGAAAATTCTCCAAGCAGACTACCCGAACATTTATAAAATCCCCTTTCAGCAGTTAGAAGATATCCCCCAAGCAGACAGAACACCTCCCTAAACAATTAGAAAATCTTCCCGAACAGACAGAAAATACCCTTCGAGCAGTCAGACTTTGCCTAAGTAGTTAAAAATTCCTCTTCGAGCAGTTAGAAAATCTTCCCGGAGCATTTAGAAAGACCCTTCGAGCAGTTAAAAATCCCCTAAGAAGTAAAAAGTCCAGTTCGGGCAGTCAGAAATCCCCAAATCAGGTAGAAAATATTCCGGGGCTGTTAGAAATCCCCAAAGCAGACAGAAAAAGTTCCCGGGCAGTAAAAAATCTCCCCAAGCAGTTAGAAAAATTCCCAAGCAGTTACAAAATCCCATCAAGCATTAAAAAATCCCGAAGTCAACCAAAAAATTCCCCGAGCAGTACAAAATCGCCCAAGCAGTTAGAAATTCCCCTTGCTGCAGTCTCAGAAATCCACCAATCCAATAGAAAATCACACCAAGCAGTTACAAAATCTCCTTGAGCAGACAGAAAATCCCCCAAGCAGACAGAAAGTCTCACTAAGCAATTAGAGAATCTTCCCAAAAAGTTGAACAACACCTTTAAAGCAGTCAGGAATCTCCTAAGCAGTTAGAAAGTCCCTTTCGAGCTGTTAGAAATCCCCCACTCACATAGAAAATTTCCAGTCTCAGAAATCCAGCAATCAGAAAGAAAATCACACGCGAGCAGTTACAAAGTCCCCCCTGAGCAGATAGAAAATCACCCATGCAGACAGAAAATCTCCCAAGCAATTAGAAAATCACCCCAAGCAATTAGAAAATCTTCCCAAGCAGTATGACAATACCCTTTAAGCAGTCAAAAATCTCCCAAGCAGTTAGAAAGTCCCTTTCGAGCTGTTAAAAATCCCCAGTCACATAGATAATTTCCCTAAACAGCTAGAAACCCATAAGCAGACAGAAAAATTCCAAGAGGATGTAGAAAATCTTCTAGGCAGACGAAAAATCTCCCCCGAGTAAGGTCGAAAATCCACTAAGCTGACAGAAAAACCTCCACGAGCATTTAGAAAATCCTCTTTGATCAGTCAGAAATTCTCCAAGCTGTTCCCTTCGAGCAGTAAGAAATCTCCCAATCAGATAAAAAAATTTCTCAGAGCAGTTAGAAATCTCCCCGAGCAGTAAGAATACCTCCTTAAACAGTTAAAAAACTTCCGGACAGTAAGAAAATAGCTTCGAGCAGTTAGAAATCCCCTGATTAGATAGAAAATTACACCGAGCAGTAACAAATCCATAAAGCCGACAGAAAAGTTCCCCAAGCAGTTAAAAAATCTTTCGAGCAGTGAGAAAATCTCCCCCAACGGTTGGAAACCTCCCAGCCGTCAGAAATCCCCGGAATCAGATAGAAATCTCCGTAAACAGATAAAAAATCCTCAAAGCAGACAGAAAATCCACCGGGCCATTTAGAAAATCCTTCTAGAGCAGTCCGAAAACAACCAAGCAGTTAGAAATCCCCTAATCAGATAGAAAAGTTCATCGAGCAGTTAGAAAGTCTCCCTGAGCAGTTAAGAAAATCCCCAAGCAGACAAAAAATCTGCTTGAGCAGTTAGAAAATCTCCTTCAAGCAGTTGGAAACCTCCCAGCAGTCAGAAATCCCCGGAATCAGATAGAAATCTCCCTAAACAGATAAAAAAATCCTCAAAGCAGACAGAAAATCTCCCGAGAATTTAGAAACTCCCTTTTGGCAGTTAGAAGTCCCCAAGCAGACAGAAAGTATCCCCAAGCAGTTAGAAAGTCCCCTTCGAGTAGTTTAGAAAATCTCCCCGAGCAGTTAGAAAGTCTCCCAGCACCCTAACAGTCAGAAAATTTATAAGAGTCGTTAGAAAATCTCCGAAGCAGTTTCGCAAACCCCCCTGAGCATCTAGGAAATCCCTAAAAGTTTCGAAAATTGTTCCCGAGCTTGTAGGAAAATCACTACAGCAGATAAAAAATCCTGCGAGCAGGTAGGAAGTCGCTATTATAACGCCTTATCAAAGACACATGCGCTTTAAGAAAATTAAGCTCATCACAATTTAAGATTTGGCAGGCTATCAGACTTACCGATCAGTATCGTGCTCGACGAAGACCTCTTAAACAGCTTTTGCTTCTTTGAAACGTTTTCTCAATCTAACAGGGCTACAAAAACTAACATTCTTTACTTACTGACTCGAGACATGATTGGAAAATTCACTGCAGAACGGCCCACGGCTACTTAAATAAAAATATTTCGCTCAAGCATCCACAATTTTAAGCCAATTTATTCAATGTTGGCTCTCCAGCTGGGCGAGAAATAATCAATCGCTAATAAAATGTACACAGATCGCTTGAGCAGTTTTTCTCTTGCCCTTGTGCACAACCATTAAGCTAGGGCTGGGGCAGTGTACTCTAGCTAGGTGAGAAAATTTATATTCTCTTCTTACCGGCACAAAAAATTAGCTAAACTTGGAGCAGTGTACTCTAGCTTTATGACGCAACATTTTCAAATAAAAAATTAGACAGTGCAGAGTTTGAGAATTATTGGCCCGCGAATTGGAGCAGTGTACTCTAGCTTTATGACGCAACCTTTTTAAATAAAAAATTAGACAGTACAGAGTTTGAGAATTATTGGCCCGCGAATTTTAACTCAGCACAAAACTTTATGACGCAATCTAAAATAAAATCATCATTCTGACAGTGCCGACTTTGACCTTTGTTGGCCTCGCATTGAAAGCATAGGAAAAACTCGTATTTCGAATATTTAATCCCCTTCCACTTGAAGCAGAGCTTGCAAACTTTCACGGTCTCATCCTTGAAGAATTTGCAATCTTTTGGAGCAAATTAGATCAAAATCGGTTGAGCCGTTCGAGCTCTACATCGTTACGGAGAAAGCTGCCACAGACAGACAGACACACATTAGACATTTAGTATAGTAGACTAGCTCTTCGGTGCCCCCCCAGGGGGGCGCAGACAGGCATTTTACACCACTCATTTACTCAACGGAAATCTCCCTAAGCTGCCAGAAAATCTCTGCAGCAAAATTAAAGTCTCCCTAGAAACATAATATCCTTCCGTGCATTCAGAAAATCTACTGAAAGTCTCCCCGCATTTTGCCAATTGCCCCAAGCACTTTAAAAAAAATCTCCCAAACAGCTAGATAATCTTTCCGAGCAGCTGGAAAATTTTTGAGAGCAGTCAAAAATCTTTTTAAGTTTTTTCCAACTGCCTCAGGAAATCCCCAATCAAATAGAAACTTTCCCCGGGCAGTTAAAAATCCCCTAAGCAGACCGAAAAGCCCCCACAGTAGAAAAATCTTCGGGTAAAAAATACCCCCACAGACAGAGAATTCCCCAACCAGACAAAGAATCCCAGGAAGAAAAAAGTCTCATGATCAGTTGGAAATTCTACCCAAGGCAGTTGAAAAATCTTCCGGAGCATTTAGGAAATCCCCTTTAAGCAGTTGGAAAATCTACCTGAGGCAGTTGGAAAAACTTATCATGCAGTTAAAAAACTCATGGAGCATTTAGAAAACCCCCTTCAAGCAGTCCGAAATCACCAAAGCAGTTAGAAATCCCCCGATAAGATAGAAAATTTGTCCTAACAGTAAGAAATCCCCTAAGCAGACAGAAAATTTTCATGATCAGCTAGAATATCCCCATCCAATCTATCCGAGGCAGTTAGAAAAACTCCTCATGCAGTTAAAAATCTCCCCGACCATTTAGAAAATCCCCCTCCAGCAGTCCGAAAACACCCAAGCAGTTAGAAATTCCCTAATCAGACAGAAAAGTTCCTCGAGCAGTTAGAAAATCCCCAAGCAGACTAAAAATCTCCCTGAGCAGTTAGAAAATCTCCTTCAAGCAGTGCAAAATCACCCAAGCAGCTAAAAATTTTTTCGAGCAGCTAGAAAATTTTTTGAGAGCAGCCGAAAAATCTTCCTCCAGGATAAGGTAGAAAACCCACGAGCAGAAAAAATCCCACAAGCAGTTAGAAAATCCCTTTTGAGAAGTCGGAAATTCCAATCAAATAGAAACTTTCTTCGAGCAGTCAGAAATCCCCTAAACATAGAAAAAAGTTTTGCGAGCAGTCGGAAAATCTTTCCCCAGCAGTCAGGTAGAAAGCCCCTCAAGCAGACGGAAACCCCCCCGCAGTTAGAAAATCCACTTCTAGGAGTCAGAAATCCCCCAAGTAAACAAAAAATTCCCAAAGCAGACTACTCGAACATTTATAAAATCCCCCAAGTAAACAGAAAATTCCCCAAGCAGACTACTCGAACATTTATAAAATCCCCTTTCAGCACTTAGAAGAAATCCCCCAAGCAGACAGAAAGCCTCCCTAAGCTTCCCGAACAGACAAAAAATACCGTTCGAGCAGTCAGACACTACCCAAGTAGTTAAAAAGTCCTCTTCGAGCAGTTAGAAAATCTTCCAGGAGCATTTACAAAGACCCTTCGAGCAGTCAAAAATCCCCTAAGAAGTAGAAAAGTCCAGTTCGGGCAGTCAGAAATCCCCCAAGAAAACAGAAAATTCCTCAAGCAGACTACCCGAACATTTATGAAATCCCCTTTGAGCAGTAAGAAGATATCCTCGAAGCAGACAGAAAACCTCCCTTAGCATTAGATTTGATATTAGATTAGATTAGAAAACCTTCCCAAGCAGATAAAAAATACCCTTCGAGCAGTCAGACATCGCCTAAGTAGTTAAAAAGTCCTCTTCGAGCTGTTAGAAAATCTTCCCAAGCCAGCAGAAAATCTCGCCGAGCATTAAGAAAGACCCTTCGAGCAGTCAAAAATCTCCCAAGAAGTAAAAAGTCCAGTTCAGGCAGTCTGAAATCCCCAAATCAGGTAGAAAATATTCCGGAGCTGTTAGAAATCCCCCAAGCAGACAAAAAAGTTCCCGGGCAGTAAAAAATCTGCCAGAGCAGTTAGAAAAAATTCCCAAGCAGTTAAGAAATCCCCCTGCAGCATTAAAAAATCCCCAAGTCAACCAAAAAATTCCCCGAGCAGAAAAAATTCGCCCAAACAGTTAGGAAATTCCCCTGCAGCGTTCTCAGAAATCCCCCAATCCGATAGAAAATCACACCGAGCAATTATAAAATCTCCTTGAGCAGACAGAAAATCCCCCAAGCAGACAGAAAATCTCACTGAGCAATTAGAGAATCTTCCCGAAAAGTTTGAAAATACCTTTAAAGCAGTCAGGAATCTCCTAAGCAGTTAGAAAGTCCCTTTCGAACTGTTAGAAATCCCCCACCCTCATAGAAAATTTTCCCGAGCAGTAAGAAATCAAAGAGGTAGAAAATCTCCCAGGCAGAAGGAAAATGTCCCCCCCGAGCATTTAGAAAATTTTCTTCGAGCAGTCAGAAATTCCCAAGTAGACAGAAAAGTTCCCTAGCAGTTAGAAAATCTCCCAAGCAGTTAGGAAAGTGCCGTTCGAGCTGTTAAAAATCCCCAGTCACAAAGATAATTTCCCAAAACAGCAAGAAATCCCTAAGCAAACAGAAAAATCTCAATAGGAGGTACAAAATCTCCCAAGCCGAAAAATCTCCCCCGAGTAAGGTCGAAAATCCACTAAGCTGACAGAAAAAACTCCACGAGCATTTAGAAAATCCTCTTTGATCAGTCAGAAATTCTCCAAGCTGTTCCCTTCGAGCAGCTCGAAGTCCCCGTCGAGCAGTCCCAATAAGATAAAAAAATTTCTCAGAGCAGTTAGAAATCTTCCCGAGCAGTAAGAATATCTCCTTAAACAGTTGGAAAACTTCCGAACAGTAAGAAAATAGCTTCGAGCAGTTAGAAATCCCCTGATTAGATAGAAAATTACCCCAAGCAGTTACAAATCCACAAAGCTAACAGAAAAGTTCCCCAAGCAGTTACAAATCCACAAAGCTAACAGAAAAGTTGCCCAAGCAGTTAAAAATTTTCGAGCAGTGAGAAAATCTCCCCCAACGGTTGGAAACCTAGCAGTCAGAAATCCCCGCAATCTCCCTATCCCGATCGATAGAAATCTCCCTAAAACAGATAAAAAATCATCAAAGCAGACAGAAAATCCCCGGGCCATTTAGAAATCCCCCTCGAGCAGTCCGAAAACAACCAAGCAGTTAGAATCCCCTAATCAGATAGAAAAGTTCATCGAGCAGTTAGAAAGTCTCCCTGAGCAGTTAGAAATCTCCATCAAGCAGTTGGAAACCTCCCAGCAGTCGAAAATCCCCGGAATCAGATAAAAATCTCCCTAAACAGATAAAAAATCCTCAAAACAGACAGAAAATCTCCAGGGCATTTTGAAACTCTTTTCGGGCAGTTAGAAATCCCTAATCAAATAGAAACTTCCCCGAGCAGTCTGAAATCCGCCAAAAAGTTAGAAAATCCCTTTGGGAAGTCGGAACTTCCCCAATCAAATAGAAACTTCCCCGATCAGTCTGAAATCCTTCGAGTAGTTTAGAAAATCTCCCCGAGCATTTAAAAAGTCCCCCTCGGGCAGTTAGAAATCTCCCAAGCATACAGCAAATTTCCCCGAGCAGTCTGAAACCCCCAAGCAGACAAAAAATCTCTTTCGAGCAGTTAGAAATCCCCCCAGCAGTTGGAAATTCCCCTTCGGGCCATTAGAAATCCACAATCAGATAGAAAATGTCCCAAAACAGTTATAAATCTCCCAAGCAGACAGAAAAGCTCCCCGAGCATATAGAAAATCCCCAGAAGAAGGCAGAAAATACCAATCGTGCAGTCAAGAAATCCCCTAGCACTTAAAAAAGTTCCCTTGGAAGCACTTACGAGTAGACATCCCCTAATCAGTTAGAAAATTTCGCCGAGAAGCTTGAAATCCCCCAATCAGACAAAAAATCTCCCAGAAAATCCCCTTCTAGCGGTTGGAAAACTTCCCGATGCAGTAAGAAAACCTCCTTGAGCAGTAAAAAAGTCTCCCAGAACATTTAGAAAATCCATTGGAGCAGTCAGAAATCCACAAGCAGTTAGAAAGTCTCCAGCACCCTAACAGTCAGAAAGTTTATAAAAGTCGTTAGAAAATCTCCCAAGCAGTTTGCAAATCCCCCTGAGCATCTAGGAAATCCCTAAAAGTGTAGAAAAATTGTTCCCGAGCTTGTAGGAAAATCACTTACAGCAGATAAAAATCCTGCGAGCAGGTAGGAAGTCGCTATTATAACGCCTGTATCAAAGACACATGCGCTTTATGAAAATTAAGCTAATCACAATTTAAGATTTGGCAGGCTATCAGACTTACCGATCAGTATCGTGCTCCGACGAATGACCTCTTAAACATGCTTTTTGCTTCTTTGAAAAGATTTTCTCAATCTAACAGGGCTACAAAAACTAACATTCTTTACTTACTGACTGGAGACATGATTGGCAAATTCACTGCAGAACGGCCCACGGCTACTTAAATAAAAATATTTCGCTCAAGCATCCACAATTTAAGCCAATTTATTCACTGTTGGCTCTCCAGCTGGGCGAGAAATAATCAATCGCTAATAAAATGTACACAGATCGCTTGAGCAGTTTTCTATTGCCCTTGTGCAAAACCATTAAGCTAGGGCTGGGGCAGTGTACTCTAGCTAGGTGAGAAAATTTATATTCTCTTCTTACCGGCGCGATAATTTAGCTAAACTTGGAGCAGTGCACTCTAGCTTTATGACGCAACCTTTTTAAATAAAAAATTAGACAGTGCAGAGTTTGAGAATTTTTGGCCCGCGAATTTTAACTCAGCACAAAACTTTATGACGCAATCTAAATAAAATCATCATTCTGCCAGGGCCGACTTTGACCTTTGTTGGCCTCGCATTGAAAGCATAGGAAAAACTCGTTTTTTCGAATATTTAATCCCCTTCCACTTGGAGCAGAGCTTGCAAACTTTCACCGTCTCATCCTCGAAAAATTTGCAATCTTTTGGCGCAAATTGATAAAAATCGGTTGAGCCGTTCGAGCTCTACATCGTTCCACACAGACAGACAGACATTAGACATTTAGTATAGTAGAAAGAAAGAAGATAGTATAGTAGATAAGAGAGTGGGGGATGAGATTAGACGGATAGAATGAGATAAGAGACTTAGGGATGATATTAGACGTATAGAATGAGATAAGAGAGTGGGGGGGATGAGATTAGACAGATGGAATGAGATATGAAAGTGGGGGATGAGATTAGACGGATGGAATGAGATAAGAGAGAGGAGGATGAAATTAGACGGATGGATTGAATAAGAGAGTGGGGGATGAGATTAGACGGATGAAATGAGATCATTGAGATGTGAGAGTGGGGGTTTGAGATTAGATGGATGAAATGAGTTAAGAGAGTGGGGGATGAGATTAGACGGATGGAATGAGATAAGAGAGTCGGAGATAAGATCAGACGGATGGAGTGAGATAAGAGAGTGTGGGATGAGATTAGACGGATGGAGTGAGATAAGAGAGTGGGAGATAAGATTAGATGGAGTGAGATAAGAGAGTGGGGGATGAGATTAGACGGATGGAGTGAGGTAGGAGAGTGGGGGGATGAGATTAGACGGAGGAAATCATATTTACGATTGTTTAAAATTAATAAATGCATTATCACATAAAGTTATAATTAAAACTATTCTATAGATCTGACATATAAACAAGATAATCGTGCATAAAAAGTGGCAAATCGTAAACCAAAGCCCGAAATCATAATCCCCATCGATCAGATGGTGCCAGCCCAAGACGTGCCGGAATCCCTAGTCCAACAGTGCCAAGCCGTTCTGCAAGGCAAATCTCGCCAATTAATTGTTAGAGAACTGCAGCGCACCAATCTAGACGTCAACATGGCTGTCAATAATTTATTATCTAAAGACGATGAGGCCGACGACGATCTAGACTGGGACGAAGATCCCGAAGATCTCATGAGCCTATTGGACGCCGGTCTAAGCGGCGGCGAGTCCGGCCTATTATACGACGGCGACGGCGTATTTCCCGACGACGTTTATTACGCCGGTTTGAGGCGTCGATTTGCCGCCGGAGATGACGGCTTTTCAATTGTTGCCTGAGAGGGTGGCTCGCATGCAGTCCGTCGTCTGACGGCTATGCTGGCCGCTTGGTCTGGCGGCAGCGAAGGCGGTCGCTCAGGGGGGCGGCGGCAGCGGAGCCGGGTACTAAACGAAGGCGCATGGAGACTGTGATGCTGAATGCCGAGTTCGATCATCATCAACAACAACAGCAGCAACAGTCTAAGGGCTAAGATTTCTGGTCAGTGGTTGGATAGTGTTTTTATATTGTAATAGGGGGGATTTTTCCTTTGAAACTGGTTAATTCATGTGGCGACCTGCAGACTCTAGAATGATGCGAACTAAGGACTGGGGATGGAGATAAGAGACTGATGATGGGGTTTGAGACCTAATAGGAGATGGGGTTTGAGACTTAATAGGGATGGGGATTAGAGTCGGAAAGGGATGGGGATTAGAGACTGGAAAGGGATGGGGATTAGAGACTGGAAAGGGATGAGATTAGAGACGGCAAGTGCTGGGGATTAGAGGGATTAAAAGGGATTAGAGACTGAAAACGGGTGGGGATAAGAGACTGGAAAGGGATGGGGATCAGAGACTGTAAAGGCATGAGGATTAAAGGGATTAGAGACTGCAAAGGGATGGGGATCAGAGACTGGGAAAGGAATGGGAGATTAGAACTCTAAAGTGCTGGGAATTAGAGGGATTAAAGGGATTAGAGACTGGAAGGAATGGGGAACAGAGACTGATAAGGGATGGGGTTCAGAGGACTGGAAAGGGATGAGGATTAGAGAGTGGAAAGGGATGGGGATCAAAGGACTGGAAAGGGATGAGGATTAGAGACTGGAAACTGGATGGGGATTAGAGACTGCAAAGGGATGGGGATTAGAGACTGGAAAGGGATGGGGATTAGAGACTGGAAAGGGATGGGATTAGAGACTGGAAAGGGATGGGATTAGAGACTGGAAAGGGGGTGGGATTAGAGACTGGAAAGGGATGGGGATTAGAGACTGGAAAGGGATGGGGATTAGAGACGGGAAAGGGATGGGGATTAGAGACGGGAAAGGGATGGGGATTAGAGACGGGAAAGGGATGGGGATCAGAGACTGGTAGAGGAAATCAGAGGCAAGAGACTAAATTGGGATTGGTTTGCAGAAGAAAAATTAAGAAATTAGGGTCTAAGTCGCTCTAGGAATCATTGACCTCTCAAGATTAAAATGGCATACGTGTTGGTTATTCGGATATTAAAATTAATTTGGACCCCCATAAAACAATCCAGGCATCCAACTGGCTCCGGTTCGCCCATTCAATTCGGCGAAGACTTCAATACTGGGTAGATCGAGACGGCACGGTGCACAAATTCGTACAGATAGCCGCCATGCACTCGGAATTAGTCGCCCTGTCGTCCAATGGCGCTCTGCACCAATGGGCGCTGGTCAGACCCGGAGCCCTATTATCATCCGAGCGTAGCCGAGCCGCCCGTGTTTCACCCGCGTTCAATTGGCCTCGGCTTGGACAAAGAGAAAGTTGTACTATTGACGGCGCACACAACTCGCTGCTCAGTTCTAACCGACACGGGATTAGTGCCACTTTATGGACGCAATCGGTCGGCTCCCGTGGCTAGTAGATTGGAGCATCCGGCGCATTTGTTTCCGGATTTTCAACGCGATCGAATTTTATCAATTTATTGTTCATCGTTGTTAACTGTTGCCAAGTGTGCTAGCGGAGAGATCTACTGGTGGTAGGTGTCATTATGACGTAATTTTTAGGTGACATGATTTTTTGACGTCATTCTAAGATGATCATACTCGTATTTGCATGATGTCATTTTAAGATAATCATATTTGCATGACGTAATTTTAAGATAATCATATTTGCATGACGTCATTTTAAGATAATCATATTTGCATGACGTAATTTTAGGTGACGTCATGTTTAAATGACGTCATTTTAATTTGACGTTTTAATCATATATATTTTTTTAGTGAAAATGTTTTAATAACATAATTTTTAGCTGACGTCTTATCTTAGTGACGTCATTTTACTATAAATATGTTTAAATGACGTCATTTCCAAGTGACGTCATATTTTGATGATGTAATTTTCCGGTGACGTCATAGTTTAGGGACGTAATTATTACACTATTTTATTTAATTGACGTCATTTTTTGCTGATTTTATAATCAGCTAAAGCCACTTTTTATCATGGAATGTTTAAAGTCTCGCATTTTCTATAATACCAAGTCATTTTTACTGTCATTTTAACCAATTTTCTAATCCAAACAGGGGCGTGCTGCCGTTCAGTAGCCGTCGAAAAGCAATCGAAAAAGCCCGCAAAAAGACGTCCGGTAAATACAGCGGCACCGCAGCTGCTCCAAAAACTACTGGCTCCACCAGCCAGCAACAGCAGCAGCAGCAACAGCAGCAAGCCGATTCAACCAGTTTAAACGACGAACGTCGCGATCTGCACCCGGGCGCCTTTGTCTGCATGAAATCGGCGCCGATTTTTCACGCCGGCGCTATCGGATTTCGTATTAGCGATGCCGGCGTTAAGCCAAAAATCGGCGTACTATTAGAGGACGCCTGGTCACTCACTGACAGTTGCAGGTTTCGAATTAAAACGGCTAAAGATATTTTGGAAGCGGCGTCGCCTGCTGCGGCTGGAGCGGCCGCCATTGTCGGCAGCATCGGCGGCGGCAGCGGCAACAACAGCGGCAGCAACAGCAGCTCCTCGTCGTTGCAATCTCGACAAGTTCAACAGGCGGCGGCGGCGGCGGCGGCTGCAGCAGCTGCTGAACAGCGCGAACGCGACGACAAACTAGACATGCCGCCGCCGCCCAGTCCGGCTTCCAGCACGTGCAGCGACCAGAGCGGCCCCGTGCTGGTCAGCCCCGGCCCGTTCAAGCGTAAAAAAGCGCCAACCCCAATGCGCGACGTCAAAGAGAAACTTGAACGCGACGAAGAGGAGGACTGGTTCCTATCCGACGTGATCTTCGTTGAGGACGGCCGCAGTCAGCCAGTTGGCCGGGTATTGAAAGTTCTACGGCAACATTGTCGCCGTCAGATTCTGAAAGATCCGTCGGCCGCCTTTGCTGCCGCAGCCGCGTCGGCTTTGACTCTTTCAATGGAGGAGATTTCCAGCATCGGGGCTGTCGGCGGCGCCTCTAATCCGTTGCAGGATTGTCGATTGTTGAAACGAGACGAGCTGTCCGTCATCAAAGGCCCCGGCTGTCCACGGGTGCCGGATTTTCTATCAGAAAATACCGAAACGAGTGGCCGTTAGTGTCTGCCGCTACTGGCCTGGCGGTTTGCCGGCTCCGATGTGCTGGCTGCTGAGCGTGGAGAACACCCAGCTGCACGTGCTGCTCCGTCAGGGCGGCCGGGGTGTGTCAGCAGACTCAACAGTCTGCAGGTGAGCAGCGTCGGGTTTCCGGTTATCTATCTGTTGAGGGTCACTCTCAGCCTGTTGGGGTCACTCTACTCTATTTGTTAAGGTCACTCTCAGCCTGTTGGGGTCACTCTACTCTATTTGTTAGGTCACTCTCAATTCACTCTACTCTATTTGTTAAGGTCACTCTCAATTCACTCTACTCTATTTGTTAAGGTCACTCTCAATTCATTCTACTCTATTTGTTAAGGGCACTCTCAATTCACTCTACTCTGTTTGTTTAAGGTCACTCTCAATTCACTCTATTCTATTTTTTAAGGTCACTCTTAACATTATAGGGTCACTTCTCTATCTGCTGAGGTCACTCTCAATTACTCTACTCTATCTGTTGAGGTCACTCTCAATTAACTCTACTCTATCT